>PHFE01000008.1:556262-581190 GCA_002796755.1 Paracorniculantispora psalliotae
AACGCGGCCCATGATAGTGGCGTCCGACCAAAGTCTTCATCCTTAGTCTCAACATCGGCCTTGCCTGTGTCGAGCAGCAGCCGCACAACCACATCGTGCCCGTTCTCCGCAGCCCATGATAGCGGCGTCCGACCATCACTGTCCGTCGCGTCGGCTTCGAAATTTCTCTGAAGGAGGGCTTTAACTGCTTCCTCGACCCCGAAGTATGCTACCAAGTGAAGACCTGAAAATTGCCTCGAAACCCATTGGCTGAAATTTGAATGCCCTGAGTCAAACGTTATGGCCCTTAATGCTTGACTCGACGACTCTACATTCATTTTGTACGTTAGGAAATCCAGAACTTCCTGGCATATGTTTGAAGCTGCACGGGCATGCAGTCCCCAGTGTTTTGAGGCGTAATTGTACAGCGGGTTTGACCACAGACGCTCCTCAAATTCCCCGTCCGATCGGCAGAACCCGCTCTGAAAGACACTGAAGGAGAGGTAGGTAGTGCAGACTTTCGTAATATCGATCTCTGCTTGAGGAAACCAATTCTTCTGCGGTCGTTCGAAGTATTCCTGCGTAGTGTAGTGGACTAACCGGATGACGAAGCTTTCTTTGTCGACCGTCACCAATCCAGAACATGCTAAGACCATGTCTTCTATTTCTGGAAGGTTTTCTTTGTCCAGTTCGGCCTTCCCAACTTCCACTGCAAGTGCATGTTGAAGTTCTAACCCTGTCATAGTCCTCTTGGCCTTGACAATCCATGAGAGGACCTGCATGGCAACCCACGGCAGGTCACCTTTCTGACGTTGGATTCTGTCCATGGCTTTATCGTACGCATCATACAATGCATTTGATCCATCGTGTGATAACGTAGAGGCTTTCCTTAAGTCTTTTAATCCTTCTTTGAGAGCTTTCGGAGACATCTTTCCAATAAGAGAATCCATGTACAGCTCAGCGAGGAGAAACCTACAAGGAGATTTGTTAATAGCGTTTATTCCGTTAAATCCGCTTTAGAAGCACATACATCCCTTCCACTGCTTTGGAAATTTCAACCTTAACCTCTTCTTGTAGACCAGGTCTGTCCTTGAGAAAGCTTGGTAGGCGGTCCATATGATGGTGTATATACTCCCGCACATCATTGTCAGTAGCGTAAATCTCTAATGACGTGCTTTCTTTAAACTTTTCCGTAATACTTGGGACAAATCTAGATGTGGCAAAGAAATTTGCTCCAAACTTGCCCTGAAGGTCAAAAACTCGCGACAGAAATTCCATTCTACATCGGTCGTCGTGACATTCATCTAGCGCGTCGACAACAATGAAGATCCGCGAATATACCGCCACCACGGAAGCGACAGTATTTGAGATCTCATTGATAGAAGGCCTCGTCTGGTCTTTCTTATGTCGGTCATAAAGGTCTCTCACGCTCTCGGGTATCGAAGGCGCTCTCTGAGACAGCTGTTTCAATAGGCTTGCGAGCAGGTCTTCGGTCTTTTGTTTGTCTTGCTGCCGAAAGTTGCAGTAGATGTACGCAATGGCGGTACTTTGGTCATCTTGAAACATCGACCGGAGGTAATCGATCACGATTGCTGTGATAATTGTTTTCCCCGCTCCAGGAATGCCAGGACAAAACAGAGTCTGCTTATCTTTGCCTAGCCACGCTTGGAACGCAGCTGAGTCTAAAAACCATTGACCGGTCCCCGGCTGTCGCCTGTTTATAAAGTCGTTGTGCTGGGTGGCATAATCAACCGGAGTGAGCCAGTTCAGGATAGTTTGGCTGTTTTTGTTCGTTTCTCCCTGGCTGAGGACTTGAACGTATCTCGATATTCTCTCTGTATGACGAAGAGTATCACCAAGCGTATCGCCAATTAGCTCCTTCATTGCTTCGATTACTATATCCAAGACAAAAAGTAAGCTCTGGCGTTTAATCATACATCCTATTGAGACGGTGTCAACGAACCTGCCTGCGAGACATCCCTTGCCAGCCGCTCGCCCTCAACTTCGACCTCTGACATATTACGCAAGATCTCTTTGGCGCACGCCGCCGCCGCTGCAGCTGCATACCTCTGCCAGCAGTCATTTTTGTGTGTGTCTGCGTAGTCGCATATTCCACGAATGACAAGACACGGAAAATCGTTCATGAGGCCTGCAGCTTCCATCTCGAAGCAAAGGCAATCGCTTCCAAGGCGGTCTCTCACAGCCGGATCCTTAATGACTTGGTTTCCTGACGCAATAACACCGCAATGAACCCTCGAACTGTTTGTGGGGCGATTGAGCCGCGTTATTTCTTTCGCCTCGTCGCACTCTTCACAGGTCTCTTCGTCTTCCAGGTGGTTGTACGTAACTTCGAACAGACGATCGAGTTCTGGTCCCGGGTATTCGTACGACGGCGTCGCATTGTTCAGATTCTGGAGCATTTGGTTCAGGATAGTGGGCATATCGCTCTCTCCACCCTCATGCAATTGGCGAAGAACACCGACCGCATTAAGAAGAGCCCTCGGCGGACTATTCAGAAAACCTGAAGGCTGGAAGTCCCCACCTACAACTGCTTTCCCGAAGTCATATTGCTTTACACCTCCATGAGTGCCAGCTGGCTGGCTGACTACAACATCTCCCAGCCGTATATCGCGGAGGTCACGATTCTTGTTGGTCTTGCGGTCTTTCTTGATTTTAGGAATCCCGGCGCCAATGCCTACCAATAGACCAATTCTGATCAATGGAAAGCTGGCGAGCATATGCATCGCGGTTGTCGTAGCAGAAGTAGTCCCGATGACTCCGCCAGGAAGAGATGCAATGACGACATTGTGGTCACTAATCCGGCCAAGGATGTATGAATTCTGATCTGACGGGTGCTTAGTAGACGGTCTTCGTCCATGGAAGTCGTCCAAGGCTGCTTTAGCGGCAATTGCTTCGTGTGGAAGCGCGGCGATCCATCCAACTGTGTACTTGTCATTTGTAAGAGAATGAGATTCCGCTCCCGGCATGGTACCGGTGGAAGAGCTCATATCCAATGACCTCCTCGGGTACAGGCCTTTCGAGAGACGCTGTCGAGGAAAGCACTAGGATATCTCCCTCTCTTGGAGTGGTCGATTTCACTGCTGACGAAAATAGCGAGGGAATAAGCTACTCGCCGTATTAATGTAATAAGTACGGGTTTGTCGGGTTTCGGCGGAGAGGGATTTGCCAACAATTTGGTAAAGATTCGCCCGTGTCATCTGCACTGGATGCGGGGATGTCTTCCCTCGAATCTGCCTCGTTGGCGCCGAAGCAGCAGAGTGGGGCGTCTGCCACTCACCACCTCACTCTCTGCCCAATCTTTGGACGCAATGTGATGTCAGATTCCTGCCCTTGCCTCAATGGGCGACATGCATAGGGAAAGGCTTCCTCATCAGTCGTCTGCGCGCTCGTCGACGATGTGGGAGGGGAGTCCGTTCCACACCGTGCCATGCGAGGACGTGTACTGGCGCCGCCGGCGTTTGTGCGAATGTGCTTGCAAAACGCGGACCATTTGTGGAAGAAGCTGCGCGACGGGGCGCATTTACCGCACAATGCGGAGAAGCTGCGAAAGCTGGCCCGTCAACTGTCCATGCCCGTCGCATGGGGCTATTATCGAGATATGGTGCGGCAGCAGAAACAGGTCATTGACGGCAACCTGGATATTGCGGCCTTTGAGTATGGCCTGAAAGGATATCCGTCTCTGCGGCGTATTGCCATTACGCCGGCTCACAGGTTTTAGATGAGATATGAAAAAGAGAAGATTTAACCGGATCATTAAACAAATCATAGTATTGTGATATGGAATACAAGGGCTTGTACGAATGTATCAAATGTCGCACACATATAAAAATAGTGGGGATCTCTTTACTGAGAGGCTGCCGGTCAGCGCGCTCCAACCAGACACCCTCAAGTAACATCGCCTCTCACATAAAATACGTGAATGAGAATTTTTCAATTTTCGACCTTGTATTTGTAGTTGAGCTGAGGGACAATGGCCGCAAAATCTCGTGCTCAGACAATCAAGCCGAAGAAGGCTGAGGCGCAAACCTCTACCGCGACAAAGAATGGTTAGCTTTCCACAACTCTTTACGATGGGCTTTGCCTAACGATATTTTTTTCAGCCAGAGCCAAGAGGCCCGCCGCGCACGCGAACGCCACAGCGCCCGCAGTCACCGAATCGGCCATTTCCGTCATTCGCAAGCGCAAGCAGTTCGCCAGCGCAGTGCAGGATGAGCCCGATGCCGTCAAGTCGGCGCAGCAGCCCCGGCCCATCAAGAGAGCCAAGAGGCAGGCTGAGAAGAGCACGGCCGCCGCGCCTGCTGCGATAAACCAGCGTGCGAGCGAGATTGTCAACGTCTTCGTCTTTGGCGGTGGCGAAAACGGTGAGCTGGGCTTGGGTCCCAAGGCGACGACAGCGGCGCGGCCGCGCAAGAATCCGTTTCTTGACCCTGCAGACGCGTCTGCGCTCAGGGTCGTGGACGTGGCATGCGGCGGCATGCATACCGTGGCGTTGACGGCGGATAACAGGGTCGTTACTTGGGGCGTCAACGATAATGAAGCGCTGGGACGAAACACGCAATGGGATGGCGGTCTTCGAGACGTCGAAGATGAGTCTGATGACGAAGATGCGGAGCTGAATCCATCAGAATCAACGCCAGCATCAATTCCGTCCGAACACATTGGTGCAGATACCACCATTGTAAGTGTGGCGGCCGGCGACAGCTGCAGCTTTGCGCTCACTGATGCCGGCTTCATATACGGATGGGGTACCTTCAGAGTATGTCAAGCACTCTTACTATCTCCTTATTCACTGCAACCTAACATTTTATCAGGACCCGGAGGGCAAAGAGTCATTTGGATACTCTCCTACCGGAGCTGTTATCACGAAGCAAGCAACGCCAGTCCTCATTGAGGGCTTGGAGAAGATCACACAGGTCGCCTGCGGAGCAAACCACGCCCTTGCTCTCGATGTTCACGGCAACATCTGGGGCTGGGGCTCGAACCACCAGAACCAACTCGGTCGTCGCCTGTTTGGCCGCCACCAAGACACGCTCAAGCCGCAGCTTGTGCGCGTGTGCCGAGGAGGCGCCAAGTACATTGCCTGCGGCGAGTACCACTGCTTCGCCATCGACAAGGGCGACCACGTCTGGGGCTGGGGCCTGAACAGCTACGGCCAGGCCGGCGACGCCGGGACCGCGGGCACCGACTCTGCGCTTCTCCCACAGCCCGTTGTGATACCGGCCCTGTGTGGCAAGGGCATCACGCACCTGGCCGGCGGCGCGCACCATTCCGCAGCCGTGGCGGCCAACGGCGACTGCTTGGTCTGGGGCCGTCTCGATGGCGGACAGCTGGGCCTCAAGTTCTCCGACGCACAGATCGCGGACGAGACGCTGATTCGATGCGATGACCGCGGCAAGCCGCGCATCTGCCTCATTCCCACCGTCAATCCCAATGTTGGCTCAGTATCCCACGTTGCATGCGGCACAGACCACACGCTGTTCATCGGCAAGGACGGCCAGGCATTCTCGACTGGCTTTGGCTCTGAAGGCCAGCTTGGCCTTGGCGCGGAAGATGATGTGGAAGTTGCGCAGCGGATCAAGGGAAAGCAGATTAAGGACCAACCCCTCAACTGGGCTGGCGCGGGTGGACAATTCTCTATTGTGACGGGGAAAGCAAACTAACTGCAGAAGCGGGTTTGTTGTAAAATATAGCATCTCATCTGTAATAGTCTAGTGATTTGGGCGAAAATTTTAGGCATTGGCATTCTGACAACAATCCACAAGGTGTACTTATGTGCTACTGGAGGTCACCAATTTCATTCAGTCGATGTTTGCAGGATGGTGCGACGCAAGTACCCGTCGGCAAATATCGCTGGTTTCTGGACCACAACTGCAATGAAACAATATTGGCCAAAAAGGGTTTTTCACAAATTGACATTATGAAACACTCACTGTCGACAAACTATTTTCTGCTCACTACCAAAGTCAATTTATGCCTGAATAACTAGCTCGTTTGTGTGAGTTCCTTGTAAGTCTAATGAGCTGTGCTGACGAGTGCTTATACAACCGCTTAGCCGTTGCTGCGCATATTACAAACATGAGCAGGGAACTCTTCACGATGATCGGATTCATATGCGACCGCGCCGAACACGAGATTGAAAAGATGCAGTCTCTGCCCGATAACTGCATGGGCTGCGGCATCCAGCGTGTTGCGTCTGGGAATAGCGGTATTCCTACCCGTGGACCGTGGACAAATTCGGCATCTGGAGGCGCAAGGCAAAGCCCCCTCGATTTTGTAAACAGGGGCCCAAAAAGCGACGTTACTCTAATAAATTCACCATCCGATTTTCTTTTCAGCCATGCTGCGAAGTAAAGTGGTGACTTTTCCACACTACACTTGAATGAGGGTGCATACGTCAGCTTCCGCCCGGCCCCGTCGCGCCCTACGGGACCGCCAGGCGATTCAGCCAACGCCCCGGCGCGCGGGCACGGTAAGAAGGCGCTTTAAATGAGCAAAGTAATGAAACCAGCCCTACTTGGGCGTTGAACCCCTGTAACTGTACGTTGCCCGCCCCATTGCTGGACCCTCCAGCCACGCCGCCAAGCTCCCCCAAAGTTCCGCTCATTCATATAAGTCGGCCGCAGTGCTGCTGCAACTTCATGTGTAAACTTTAAATAGTAGACTTGCCACAGCCTCTTTAAACATTTTTTGATCGCAACTCTTGGTCTACGAAAGCGAAATAAAAAAGAGCCAAGATGGAGCAGAGCTTTCCGCCCCCATACCAGGCTGAGTCTCAGGATGACACCCAAGGCGATCCATTAGTACATCCGACCATCTTCGTTCTCGCAGGGCAGTCCATTCACATTGAAACGCCCAGCTCCCCTCCAGCCTATGAACTATCCCGCGGCATCGCCACACTCACTAAGGCCACCGGGAAAGTCGAGTTTGAGCGCGTCGATCACACCATCAACGCGCCACCCTCCCCCACTGACCCCGATGCCAACGACGACGACGGAACCTTTGTGCCCACCGTCAAACACCGCCGCAGACACCTCTACGACCTTCGACGGACGGCGAAGCAGCCACGCACCGGCTTCGCCCGCGCGCGCGCCAGCTCCGACGCACCTGAGTACTACATCCACAGCTGCTCGCGCCGCGCGCTCGGCCACGTCGGCCTCTGCAAGGCTAGCCGAGGCGGCTACGCAGCCGGCTTCACCGCCGTGCCGGTAAATATCGCGGCGAACCAGCAGGCGCGCTTCGCGCAAGACGGGAGCCCTCTGTTCAAACTACAGAAGCAAGGCGACTTCGCGCAGTGGGTAGCGGCGGTCGAAGGTGGGACGGCGACGGTGGCGGTCGAGGACGAAAAGGACAGTCGGCATCGGCTTATCCTGATGAAGGCAATTCGGCGCAAGGAGGTGGATGCGCTGGTGGCGCTATGGTGCTGCCGAATATGGCAGAATGCGGCTGTGAAAGCCGAAACGGCTCGTGCTGAGGTTGAAGGCAGTAAGTTGTAAGCTTGAGAGGACGGGCAAGAACGGTGCTAACATTTCTAGGTCCTTTTTTGAAGAAGATAGCAACAGGGCAGGCAATTTACTATGGAAGAGAAATGGGAAATTAGAACTCATAGTATTGCATTTACATGGCGTTTTCAAAATCCTTTCATTCACAAAGCATTTCTCCTCCAACATGCAACCATGTACTACTGTGAATGTGTGATGCCATGACTGTGAGACGGTACACGATTGCCACCCAATAATCACTATGAAACAAAGTGTTTATTTGTTGCCCAAGCCTTTTTTTTCTTTGGCCTCCAACTTCTGCTCAATGACATATAAAAGCGCATGGTTTGCGTCTTTGTCGGCCCGCAACCCTAAATGCAACAGAACAAACAAAGGCTGTTCTATATATATTATTTCTATATTGAGCTGAAACAGGAAAACATTCGCTCGGCAGACAACACGGCACAATGTGCGAGAAGATCCCGAACCCAATCGCGTACCAATGCGGCCACCTTGGAACAACCACGACGATCATCAAACGCTGCCGCAACGCACAAAATCGATCAAACTGGGATCATTGCCAGACTCTATGGGAAAATAAATCAGCTAATCCCAAGCCTGCTACCAAGATAGTGGCTCCATGCATGGCGTGCAAAGAGGGTGGAACATGGGTAGAGAGTTTCGACAGACTGGGCCGAAAAATATGGACGAAGATTATAGAGCCGCCATCAAAGAAATAACCCTGTGAGTTGATGTTTTTCTTTATTGACAAATATGTACGTCTTCTTTGCGATTGCTAATTTTGATTGTCCGTTTCAGCGTCCTCACCATTAGGGACAAAGGCGCAAAGAAAGCGAGCCTAGTCACTGGCAGCCCGTCGAAAGTATTTAACGAGAAGAGTCTCGCATAAAATCAAATAAAAAACATTGTATCTTTAAATCTCCATCCGTCAAAATGTGCAGCGCTACGAAAACCTACATCAACTACACCATGTGCGGCCACTGCCTGGAGGCCCCCATCCACACGGTCGGCCCACCATGCGGTGCTGCCAACTACTTCAAGCCCGGACAGTACTACTGCTCGACCGAGACTCTCACCTGGAAGACAAGAATGGAGGCTATGTATGAGCCATGCCCTGCTTGTCAGCAGAGTGACCACTGGTTCTTGCTTATGAACAAGGACGGAAAGCTGACTTGGTCGCCATGCGTCCCGATTGCGTGCCGACCAGGCGGCTTCACAAGCAAGGTATGAGTTTACAATTCTGATCACTGAATTTCCTGTTTTGCTGGTTTTTGTTTTATCATTCGCTTTATATTTGGTGGAAAGTGTTGTTAACATAAGCCAAAAGCTGATAAAAGTGTTGCAGGATAGAGCTCTCAATCCGCGAATAAAGGTGCCTTCAGCGCGTGAGCGGAGGCTCTGAGCATACGCCGGGTCCTGCAACTTGGGTAGCAGAATACGTGGAATGGACAATATGAGATAGGAATGAACGGTGGAAATTTTCCGCTATAATCGGTTTATTTATTTGTACAACACTAATAGTACTTTGATTCTAAAAATATGACGCTCCATTAATCGTGGCTGTGGCAGCATGCCTCAATATCCTTGGACTCCTCGCAATGCACGTCATTAGCGAGGATAAAGCCCGTGCCGCACGTGTTCTCCTGCGAGATACCGATACCAAAGAACGACTCGCTGTGCTCGCCCTTGCCCTGACCAATCACATTATCGCCCTCGCGCACCTCGCACGAGTCAATCTTGAGCGTCCAGTCGCCGACGCAGTTGAATGTGTACTCGTGGCCGCCCAGGCAGCCCTTGCTGAGCTTGAACGTCGAACCGCCGCCGGACATACAGGGGCTGTAGCCGTTGGGCGCCGAGTTGCTCCAGATGACCTGGTTGTGCTCGTCGACGAGCGTGAAGCCCGAGTTGATGGCGATCTGGTTGCCGCCGCCGAGGTCGGCGCTCTCTGTGCCGCGGTTGCTCCAGATGGCATTGATGCGTTGGTTGGGGCCGCCGCCGACGCTGAGGTGGTGTTAGATAGGATATTTTGAGAATGTATGGGAAGTGTTTTACGTACGGGCCTTGACGGGGCTTAAGATAGATCTCTTCGGTCACGTTGCCATATTCGAGGAGCATGGGGCCAGCGACGGCAGCGCCAGCGAAAACAGCGGTAGTGGTGCAAACAGAGTTGAAGAACTTCATGATGGTTATGTATCGATGATTGATTAGATGTTTCTCAAATCTGAAATCATAAACTTTCTTGCTGTTTTATATATGTCTTCGTCTCGACGGCGCGATCCTGATGACGGCCAACTACTCCATGAGCATGTGGGTATGGCAGCGCCACTGAGCAAGATTACAGGACATAAATTTATTCGTTTAATCTAGTTGTCTGGAGAGAAACCTAGTCATGCGATTATCCTTACTCGATTTACAGGAAGAACCGATGAAGGAAATTTGGACGCCGTCACGTACGCTGTCAATGACGTTTGAATAGTTTATGCTTAAGGGGATCGACAGGCGCATCTGTCAGACCTAGACCATTTCTGGTCTCCACGGGCCAAATTCCCGGTACTGAGGGCTGAATCGCGTGGAGTTTGCGGCTCACAACGTCGATACATTTGTCACTAGCCCGGGTGTAAGCCCATACGATTTTAGTGTTGGCTTGCCACTGAAGCCGGTTTAAAACCGCTTGGGGGCGTTAAGGCCCAGTGTGCCTGTTCAACTATGACTTCATAATCAATTCAATCCACTTTTAAACCCGCCGTGCTCATATTATGCGATAACATTTAGCCAGCATGTTCATGATAATTTGATTGAACCCACTAAGCGACTAGAAATTGTTGAACGAAGACTACTGGGCATCTTGGTCTGGTAAAGATTTCATCGGCGGGGCACCGAAGGGAGTTGTGCTCATCCACCATGTTGCCATTTCGACTTCGTCTTTATACTCATCTTTCCAGACTCTTTGCCACATGGACACTGCTTCGGGTACGTCAAAAGCGCCTCGCACTGCCTGGCAATTTTCCCAGTACGCTGGATAAAACCCAGCCTTTTCCCAGTCAATGATGCCAGAAAACTTGCCCGCGTCGACCAGGACGTTGCCTAAAAATAAATCGCTATGAGTAAATGCCGAGGTATGCGGCTGCACAAATGCTTTGGGGTATTGAGTCTTCAAAAAGTTGGGACTGTCACCCGTCATGGAGGTGTGGAATTCATCTTCCGTGTCAAATGGGCCGCATGGTTCGTAGCCAGCCTGTATGTCATATAATTTCCCACCCTCTGGGCCACAGAACATGTGGCTTGTTTTGTTGGGTATGCGTCGAACTTCGTCCAGCGCAGCGCCAACGTCGTCCGCAAACTGTTCTCGCTCACGATACGACATGCGAAAGAAGACCTCACGAGCAGTCACACCAGGTATTTGTGTTAGCACAGTATAGCGCCGCCCATCGAGGTCCTCAAAACTGTCGAACACCAGCGGCACGGGTACATTTGGTGCTTCTATTTCAAGTAGCTCGAGCGCGGCTGTCTCGTTGTTTCTGTCGTGCTTGAGGATGAGGCCGAACGAGGGGCGAGATATCAAGGGTGACACCTTTTTATAAGGTTCCTTGCTAACAATTTGGCGGTACGCCCAAATTCGTATCGTTTTCGGGACGCAGTGCCATATTCTGCGAAAAAAATAAGAGCCAGTTCCGGCTCCAAAATTCTAGCGATGAAATCGAGTCAGTGAGTACACCAGTACCAACACAGACGACCGAAGGGGACATCGGGGCTACTGCTTACTGGGGGTCACAGCGGGTGGCCACGGCTTTAACGTCTCTTTCTCTATGGAAAACTGCTCTTTGGCGAGTACAATTTTCTCACGTAGCCCGAGCAAGAAGGGAGATGGTAAGGGTAGTCGGCTTGAGACTTGGTCTCCAACTCACGGTATTCCTTTTTTCCAGGAAAAGGGTTGCCATCACAGCCAATAATGGGTTTTTGATTTTGATTTAGGCGGAACCCATACTATTACCCAGGCTCAAGGTTAGTATCATAACCGGAAGGCAATACGTGTTGGCCAGGAACGTACAGCTAACTTGGAGGTCGTCCCCAGACCAACTTCGTGATATCGTAATGGCGGGTTCGAATGTGTGAAATATTTCTTCATTTGAAGACTTCCATCCAAGAAAGCATCAGCAGCGCTGGGCGAAAGAAGCAATACATCGTCTGTCGCGACCTGGGTGCGGTCCAGCGCGACGCGGAGGGCATCGGCGTTTTCCGGCGAGATGAACGCTGCCAGCAGGTCCTTCTCCGCGTATGTGGATGGTCGACGTAGAATATCGCCAATCCTTGGTGGTATTATATAAACAGCAACAAGTTCATATATCTGCTGTGAATTTGGGGTGTCAAGAGGCAGCGGCCACCGTCGCGCTCTCTCACAAGGTCGATCAACCTGGGCTCAACAGGCTCTGTTGTTAGGACTGACAGCCATAAATGGTAACGATTAGCGCCCTTTTCTAAACTATATAATGAATTGATTATACGTACCTGCTGCGATGATTGAATGCCAGTCGTTTTTAACAGACCGCAGCACGTCTTCAACGGCGCTTCCGGGTTCAGCCTTGACGCGGGCGATGATCTCTTGGGCGGCGAATTCGGGAACGTAGGACGTGCCGATGATTATTTCGTCGAGAATTTTATGCTCAATTGGCGTGAACGCTGCGTTGCGAATCAGGGCCGCGGCCTCAACAACAACAGAGGACCTCATCGCGTGGCGCTGGCTGCTGTGGCCAGACTTGCCGCTTATTACAGTGCTAGTTAGTTGCCCGAATCAACCAAATAACAAAATTTGGGGCGTGTCACCCAGAGCACTTGAAAGACCTGCATGAACGCGGTATTGTCAATGTAGTTTATATAATCTATTGATTTTTAATGCTGCTTGTGTTACCGATCTGTGAAGGAGAGCCGCTGCTCGCACCAACCCAACAGTGAGCTTGACATGCTGGCATTTGGTGTTAGCCGACCTTTTCCCCCCACAACCCTGCTCGTCGTCATAAATGATAAACGCATTGACCCGTTAATGTTAATCTAGGCTAAAGGTAGGCTTTTCTGTAAGTAGGTTCGCAGCTCCGTTCTACGCTCGTTGACAAAAGCCATTGGCTGCGTTTAGCCGCCCAGGTGGTCATATTCCCACGCGGCCGTAGTCGTGTTTGACGCTAATGCGAGGTGCTTCTCTGCGTTCTGCTCCCTCAACGCAGGAGGCCCTCGCCTTGCTAAAAATAAATCAATGATTAAATAATTAATAAAGTGAATTAAATGAAAGATGTATCTTTCTGCCTATATATCCCGCCGACTCTGCTGTATCTGCCGACGGACAAAGTAGTTGCCACTTCATTCCGTACAACCTCTCTTACCCAACATGGAAAACCTCCCGCCGCTAGACGTTCAGAATCACGGGCTCTACGTCCTTCTCATCCTGCAAGGCAAACCAGGAAAGTGGCACTGGGGGCTTTACCTTCACATCGAAGGCGGCGGTTGGATCTTTCACGCGAGTCAACTCGGCAACGCAACCCAGTACAATTACATGCATCGCGTGAGCGCTCGGGTCGACCAATTCAAGGTCGTCGCCGCTCTCCGCGTGGCACAAATCGACGACGCCGAGATGCGCGACGCACTGCGGGATTTTCTGGGAATAGACGCACCAGGCTTTCCGCTTGAGCCGCGCAACCAGTTTGGCCGCCTCAGCTGCCGGACGTGGGTGCTGGAAGCGCTGGACCGGCTGAACCAGGCTGGGCACATCTGCATCAAGCCGGACCGCTCGCCGCAGCACATCGAGGACGAAGCGTTTCAAAACGCCAGTGAAAACTACGGGAGTTTGAGTGAAGATCGCGTTGCGGATAGTGAAAACTGCGAGATTTAGACCTTGGAAGGTCCGCAGAACGGTATGGTTGAGAGGCTTGCGCTTTTTTCCGCTGTCAAAGATTCAGACTAAGACGATGGCCGGCGACTAATAGATGGAAGGTTCATATGTGATTGGAAAGATTAGAAAGATTAGGAAACTTAAGAAAATTAGGAAGATCAGGAAGACGAGGACGATTAGGAAAACTAGGAAAATTAGAAAGATTAAGAAAAATAAAAGAACAGAAATATATTACATATTATAAATCAAATATTTATTTCTCTTCTTTTTTAATATTGGTATTTTGTGTTTTCTTTGGGTAGATAAAATGTCAAGTCCTCCTGGCTGGCGGCTGGCGGTTGAAGATCGCTCATGTCGGCAGGCTGTACAAAATGAAGTAGCAAATCTAACGCACATCAAGTGCAAAACCAACAATTTTTAGGGAGACAAAGCAGTCAAAACATGAAGCCAAAGGGGGTTTGACTGTTAAAAGGCCATGTCAAAGAAAATCTGCGCGGAGAAGCTTTGTCGCGCTGGGTTGTAAACGTATAGCTTTGTACCAGAGTCGAGCGGCCTCCCGTCAAAGATTTTTTCAACTGTCTAAACCCATTAAATTATTTCGAAGGGAAAAATCAAAAATGCAGAGAGGAGAAACATAACTAGGCTTTCACCGTCGTGGCCGTGTTCTTTGTCCCATATATGAAGGCTCTCTGTCATGCAGAGACAACAGAAGTTATTCACTTTCTACCACAACCTTTCTTTATAATATCTCTAACAACAGTTTTGACTATTAGAAAACAATTTCACACAAAGAATGGATCTCTTATATATATCCGAGACGTTTTTCTCATACTGATCAAGAAACCATCATCGACAGCCATCATCGACAACATGTGCCACATTCAGAAAAACAGCTATGTGTACATCATCTGCAGCCACACCTTCCACGAACAGCAGGAGTCGCGCTGCGCCCTTCCGAGCCTCGGCTATCCGCGTTACCACGACGCCGACATTGACCATTGCGTAGTGCCTTTTTCCGAGCCCTGCGCGTTCTGCACCGACGACTGGGTCGAGAAGCGCGACTCGCGCGGCGTTATGAACTGGGTGTACAAGAACGATCTGGACTGCGTGGAGGAGCTTGACTAAAAACGAGCGACAAATGGGAAGAGGTACGTTTGTCTGATCACGTCTGTTTTGGCTGACATGTGTTTTTCTAGGTTTCGATATTCGGATAGTCTACTTGTCGGAGAGAAGCGAATCTGCCGACTTGCAGAACACGGTGAACGAATTATACGAATTTCGACAAATTGTTTTCCGACGACGATGCTCTGTCGCCCAGAGCAAAGGCAAGCCACAGGTTGTCGATGACCGGGCTATAAAAAAAAAGAAAAAAGCACATTTTAGGGATTTCATTTATTTTGTTGACTTGTTTTTTCTAGTTTTCGAGATGCGCTGGTCAGAGTGCAGTGGCCGTCATCGGCCCCAACTGTTTATGATAGTGATGCGTGGATCGCGGGATGCCTCCGATAGGTAATTGCGCGACGATGTGGTTTTTTAGTGCGAATATAAGGTACTGTTTTCCAACTAATCATTTTGTTATTGACGCGAAATAAAATTTGTGTTGACACACTGTCATGGTAATACTGCATTGCGGGTATTAACGAGAGCGATACCGCAGCTCTGTGATACTGTTGAGAGTGGTGGCGCCATCCAGGTTGTTTACGTGGTGCATGTATACAAAATCAGATAAATGACAGAAATACGTCTTTGTGATTATGCTGCGGCTCTAGAATTTTACGTATTAGTACCGGCGTATCGCCCTACAGACGGAGGCAATCGGCTCTGGTTGCGGCTGTACAACCTTGGGCCAGTATTTCTACAACAAAAGCCCAAACATTCAGTACTCTCCAAAGTTCCAACTCCCAACATCCCATGTTCCGAACGCAGCGCCCGCCATGTGCAAGAAGCTATACTATCGATCCGTGTTCAAGTGCGCGCACTCTTACGAAGTCCTGTATGAGCGCCAGCGGCACGGCCGCGGCTGCCGCGGCCGGTGCCCTGACCCCGAGGAGGTCATCGACCACGAGGTCATGATGACGCACCCTTGCGAGGCGTGCCAGGCCTCGTATGCCTGGATCTATATCCCGGACAGAGAGAGCAGGAGCGGCTGGCGCTGGGTCGAGGCGAGCGTGTGGGCGGCGCCGCCAGAGCCGGAGCCGGAGCCGGAGCCGGCAGCGCGACGGAGGAGGCGGAGGAGAAGGCGATATAGAACGCCGTCACCGCATCCGAGGGTCTTCGAGCAGCAGCAGGAGCAGCAGCAGCAGCAGCTGGAGGAGGAAGAGCAGTGGGAGGAGTGGCGCAATGATGAGGAGCCGTACTTGGAGGAGGACTATGACCCGCCGCCTGCCTATCGACCGTAGGGGTGTGTGTCTACGACCAAGTTGGGCTTTCAGAAAAGAGCTGTTCTCTTTTTACGACGTCTGGGAGGTAGGAGAACTTGTCTTTGTATGCGTCTATGTAAGTTAGGTAGGTGAGAATGGCAAATGGCAAGTTCTCGCATCTGGGGTCCAGCAGGTGTAATTCCCAAAGAGGCAAGCAAGTATATTTACGCTTTTGTGCAGAATGTGCTAAAATCGCTATGCACGATGGGCTAGCGCAAGTGATATTATTATGCACGTACAGTGCCGTCATTCTGGCACAGTGCTTGTGCATGGCGTACAGTGCGAAGTCAAGTCGTTGGACCCCAGCCCACCTTGGTACGGTGGCGTTTTTCTATCTTCTGCTGCGCGGTAAAAGCGTGTTGAGCGTACAGTGCGAACTGCGTGCGTCGTTCTCTGACAGGGTCCTGGGCCTTGGTTGCCTGGAGAAGTCCCGCTGTGCCCCTCATTGCTTTGTTGACATTGTAATTTCCATTTAAAAACAAAAGAAAAGGAGTCGAGAAACAGTGATGCTTTTGTTGCTTTTTTATCGTTTTCGCTTTACTGGGAAAGCAGAAGATTGGGACACAGTGTAGGTAACAATGCAGACAAAGAGCGGCAGGGCAGATCTCAGCTGGGAGCAGCCGCGCAGAGCAAATCGGGAGCGAGTCGCGTGGCCGCACCTTAAAAAAATACAACTTAAAAAGGGATGTGCCTTCTTGGTGCGCCCTGGCAAGGCTAGCAGTGTTGTCCGCCCTGTGTTTTGTTTGGAAAGCCCCCCTGGCACCTGCCGACAGGGCAGAGGTACCTGACGCACCTACTTTTGCCCTGCCAGCTAGGCACAAGGTACCTGGCTAGCGTCGCAGGCAGCCAACCTGCCTATCGAAGGCTGTGGAAGCTTGCCCTGTGTGCCTCATTTCATGCGTCTCGACCTTATAACAGCGTTTGCCAGCGTCTTACCCCCAAATTAAGGAGACGTGTTGGGTGCCGACGGTCGCGGGCTTCCTTTTCAGCGGCTTTGGTGTCTCTGCAGACGGTAAATTTGCTCTGCCCGCGCGCCTGTCAACGTTTCCTCCGCGACGCCCCATATCCGGGCGGCGGGGAGCCGAGAGACAGAGCAAGATTTTACTCTGCGTGTCTGCCAGCGAGTTTTCGCTTCGATTGACTTCTGTCTATGCAAGGGAACCCCGTAGCAAGTAAAAATAGCAGTGCTAGGCCCTGTAAAAAGAGGAAACGCCCCTAAAACAGCCTCTGCACCTAACCCACAGCGCAGGCAGTGGGTGCACGCACACTGCACACGCACTGGCTTCCGTTCATGATGTAGGTGTGGAAACGGTACTTTCGTCAGCTGCCTTTTTTGCAGTGACTCCCCGCAAAACCGCAGCTCCTCGCAAGTACCTCCTCCTCCAGCTGCTCTGAGTCCTCTCCTCCTGCACATCAACCCCCCCATTCCGCTTTGGGCGTCCCGTTACCTCTTTTTCCCTACTTCCCGTCGTTTTCTTTTCCTCCTCATCTTCTTCTTTCCCATCCATTCCTTTCTCTCCTCGTCCGTCTGCCGCAATAGAGGATCTCTTTGAAGCCGCATGACGATTTTCCTCACATCTTTTCACAATGTCGAGCGCAGAAATTAACACAGTGCTCGCCAACTCGCTGTCGCCTGGTATGTTGTGGCTGCCCCCCTCCATGCTCAAACGCACGCTGCCAGCATTCGCCGCCATCACGCCCCGGCTGCCTCTGCGCGTCCTCGCAGCAATCACTCTCTAACTCGTTCTCTCTATTCTAGATGCGTCACTGCGCAGTGCGGCCGAGCAGCAGCTTACCCAAGCGGCCGAAAGCAACTTTGTACGTATCCTCCCGCCAGCTACCCCTCAGCCGTCGTCCCTCGCCCGTCACATGCTCACCGCTCTCGACAGCCTCTCTACCTCGCGACCCTCGTCCAGGAACTCGCCAACGAGCAGGCTCAGGGTTCCATCCGAGCCGCCGCCGGTATCGCCCTCAAGAACGCCTTCACAACCAGAGATTTCGCCCGCCACCAGGAGCTCCAGGCCAAGTGGCTCCAGCAGACCGACGATGACACCAAGAACCGCGTCAAGGAGCTGACCCTTCAGACCCTCGCCTCCTCCAACGCCCAGGCCGGCAACGCCGCCGCCCAGGTCATCTCCTCCATCGCCGCCATCGAGCTGCCCCGAAACCAATGGACCGAGCTCATGCCCGCCCTCGTCAAGAACATTAGCGAAGGTGCCGACCACCAAAAACAAGCCTCCCTTACCACCATCGGTTACATCTGCGAGAGCCAAGACCAGGATCTCCGTCTCTCCCTCGGCCAGCACTCCAACGCCATCCTTACCGCCGTCGTCCAAGGTGCTCGCAAGGAGGAGGCCAACCAGGAGGTCCGCCTCGCCGCCATCACCGCCCTCTCCGACTCCCTCGAATTCGTCCACAACAACTTCAAGCACGAAGGCGAGCGAAACTACATCATGCAGGTCGTCTGCGAGGCCACCCAGGCCGACGACGCCCGCATCCAGCAGGGCGCCTTTGGCTGCCTCAACAGAATCATGGCTCTCTACTACGAGAACATGCGCTTCTACATGGAGAAGGCTCTTTTTGGCCTCACCATTCTCGGCATGAAGTCCGAGGACGAGGACGTCGCCAAGCTCGCCGTCGAGTTCTGGAGCACCGTCTGCGAGGAGGAAATCTCTATCGAGGACGACAATTCCCAGGTCGAGAGCTCCGACCAGGCCCGTCCTTTCTACAACTTTGCTCGTGTTGCTGCCGCCGAGGTCATCCCCGTTCTCCTCCAGCTCCTGACCAAGCAGGACGAGGACGCCACCGACGACGAGTACAACCTGTCTCGCGCCGCCTACCAGTGTCTGCAGCTCTACGCCCAGGCTGTCGGTGCTACCATCATCGCTCCTGTCCTGCAGTTTGTCGAGACCAACCTCCGCGCCGAGGACTGGCACCACCGTGATGCTGCCGTCTCTGCCTTTGGCGCCATCATGGAGGGCCCCGACGAGAAGGTCCTCGACCCCATTGTCAAGCAGGCCCTGCCCATCCTCATCACCATGATGGACGACCAGTCCCTCCAGGTCCGCGACTCCACTGCCTACGCTCTCGGCCGTGTCACCGAGGCCTGCTCCGAGGCTATTGACCCCCAGCAGCACCTGCCCACCCTCATCGAGTCTCTGTTCAAGGGTCTCCTCAGCAGCTCCAAGATGGCCCCCTCGTGCTGCTGGGCTCTCATGAACCTGGCTGAGCGCTTCGCGGGCGACTTTGGCGTGTCGTCCAACCCCATCACGCCTCACTTCAACAACGCCGTCACCTCGCTGCTCGACATCACTGCCCGTACCGATGCCGAGACCTCTGTCCGCACCGCCGCTTACGAAGTCCTCAACGTCTTTGTCCAAAATTCCGCCACCGACAGCATGCAAGCCATTGCTTCGCTCTCTGACGTCATCATCAAGCGTCTCGAGGAGACTGTTCCCCTGCAGCAGCAGGTTGTCAGCGTCGAGGACAAGATTACTCTGGAGGAGATGCAAAACAGTCTCTGCACTGTTCTGCAGGCCATCGTCGCCCGCCTCGAAAAGGAAATCATCCCCCAAGGCGACCGCATCATGCAGGTCCTTCTCCAGATCCTCAGCACCGTCAATGGCAAGTCGAGTGTCCCCGAGGCTGTCTTTGCCGTTATCAGCGCCCTGTCTACTGCCATTGAAGAGGACTTTGTTAAGTACATGGAGGCTTTTGCTCCTTTCCTCTACAACGCTCTCGGTAACCAGGAAGAGGCTAGTCTCTGCTCCATGGCTATTGGCCTGGTCAGCGACATTACTCGATCCCTGGGCGAGCAGAGCCAGCCTTTCTGCGACAACTTCATGAACTATCTCCTCAACAACCTGAGAGTATGTGTCCTCGCTTCATTATTATTAGACGTGTCCAGCTAACAATCCTACAGAGTCAAACTCTTGGCAACCAGTTCAAGCCCGCCATTCTTCAGTGCTTTGGCGACATTGCTGCTGCCATTACCGGCCACTTTGAGACCTATCTCTCCGTTGTCGCGCAGGTTCTTGAGCAGGCGGCTACTGTTACTGCCACGCCCGAGGGCCCATACGAGATGTTTGACTACGTCATTTCTCTCCGCGAGGGTATCACTGACGCCTGGGGCGGCATCATTGGTGCCATGAAGGCCAGCGGCAAGAGTAAGCCAGAATCCCACCACTATTCCGACAATTGCTAACTTTTCTCAGCTCAAGCTCTCCAGCAATATGTGCCTGCCATCTTCCAGCTTCTTGGTGTGATTGCTAGCGACTCCACCAAGAGCGAAGGACTGCTGCGCTCCTGCATGGGTGTCATTGGGTAAGTTACTTGACCTCGCGACCACGAACACGACTAACATGTATAGTGATCTTGCCGACGCCTACCCCAACGGCGAGCTGGTCGACGCTTTCCGTCAGCAGTGGGTCACTGCCATGATCAAGGAGACCAAGACCAACCGCGACTTTTCTCCTCGCACCATCGAGACTGCTCGCTGGGCGCGCGAGCAGGTCAAGCGCCAGCTTGCCGGTGGCCAGACCACCATGACCTCTTAAATTGCTGAAATCGCTTTACGAGGCCAGACACGACGGCGAACCCATTCCCTTCCCCTTTCACATCACTGCATAGCCCACGATCGCCACGCCTTTCACGTGTATATAGATCCCTTGACACTACATTTACCTTGAAGCAATACCCCTTGTCACGACGCATCACCAATACCTATCTCATTACATTTCACGCCATTAGAATTTTTATTCTTTTCCCCCACAATACAACCCCCAATTCCCTTCCCCATCCCCTGTCTCACGTCCCCTTTTTATTATTTATTTGTTTTTAGTGCAACAGTCCGCATTTTCGATGGAATAGAGATGGTTCATGTATGCGCTGCCCGCCGGAATTAAACGGGCAGCCAATTTTAAAAGTCATGTAGAGAAGGATATCAAAAAGAGCTTTTTAGGGAGTACTGGCGGCTGGACAATTCCCGTTTTATTTCTTTTTATTAATCCCGGTTGTTCGCAAGAAAGACTTTCCTGTCTTTTCTTTTTACCATCTTTTTCAATTTTTATGTTATCCCCCCGTTTGTCCCCCTTTTTTTATTATTTAGTGTTGATATGAATGACCGACGCAGCCGGTCGAAACCTCATGAGGAATTGAGGGATATATACTCTTTGTTTGTCTTGTTTTCGGGGGAGCAGCTCTTGTTGCTAAGGATGAAAGGTATACGAGGAGGGAAGAAGAGAGGGCAAGAAAACGAGAGATATTTTTTAGACTAGAGAATCAAGTGATCTCATTGTCACCACACAAAAAAAATTGTCCATGCACCAGTGACTGTTATTTTGTAACGGACGAATTAGTCTAAATGTCGTGAATGTGCGTTCAAGTTGTGAGACGCAGTGGCATGCAAGGCGAAACCCGGATTTCTAGAAAAGAAAAAGAAGAAGGAATTGATGGTGTAAAATATGTATCCATTTTGTATATGTCATTTATATTATCTTGAAAAACGCCCACAAATCAATATCCATCCGTAAATCCAGCATCCAAACTCCTAGGCCGTATAAAACATTGAAGAGAAATATATAAACGTATAAAACAGAAAGGTACATGGTAATAAATCAGTGGCACGTCTCTCGAGATGTCCCGACACAAACACCTTTCCTTACGTGTACATACTCGGCCCCGTCCACTGATCCGTCGGCGGCACCATGCTGGCTCCGCCCTGCCCGCCGTCAAGTAGAAAGTACAGTTCGTTCTCGAAGCCGTCCTGTAACACGAGCGGCGTCGGGAACAGGCCCATCGTGGCCGTGGCGTCGGTCTGGCCCATCATCATAGCATGCTGTAGCGGCGGCATAAACCCCAGCGGTGGTTGGTGCAGCGGCGGCTGCTGCTGCGGTGGATTGTTAAAGGGGTCGATGGTCATGCCGAGGGTGTCGGGCTGGCGGCCCATCTCCGCGGATGCCCAGCGCGGGATGCTGCTTGCGCCGCCGGCGCCGGACATGTTTTGTTGCTGGCCGAGCGTGGTGGCGACGGGGGAAAAGGCCGGCGTTGGCACGGAAGGGAGGTACGGTGGTGTCGGCGAATGGTCGTAGGCTTGGCGCTGGTGCTGGTGGCCAAATTGATGCTGGTTCTGGTGCTGGTTCTGGTTCTGGTTCGGCGATGCGTAGCGCATATGTGATGGCGCATTCGCTTGGTGTTGCAACGATGGAGACTGCTGAACAGGCGGCGATTGAGCTTGGCTCATCTGGTTCCCGTAGTGGTAGTTGGATGGGAATGAAGGCGACGACGAGTGCTGCACATGCGCGTTCGGAACCCGGGCTAGGACGTGGCCGTTGTGAGGCGAGCTCAGCGTCGTCGAGGACGCGGAACCAGGCTGCGTTCCAGGCAGAGGCAGCGCGCGCTCTGGCCTGGCCGCTGCTGCCGCCACCGTGGCGGCCGATTTCGAAATGGGCGGCGGCAGTGGGCCGATGGCGCGCGGAACCGGGTCCCTGCCGTCGTCCATGCTCTCTTCCTTGTCCGGTGGCATCGATGCGGGGTCAGAGAGCTTCTCTAGGCCGTCGGCCCAGCGTGCCGCAAGCGGCCACACTTCCTTGCTCTCGTTGAGGATGGCGATGGTCCGCTGCAGCATGGCGGGTCCGGCCTTGCTGATGACAGGATCGGGGCAAATATTGGGGTACTTGCAGAGGTAACTTGAGAAGAGGCCGCAGCTGTAGACGCAAAAGGAAGCAATCTGCGCCCCTACGCTCTCATCAGGCGTGCGGTCTGTGAACTGGGCATCGATTTGCTCGTAGAGGCTGCGGACGTTGCGAAACAGATCCAGCGCCACCCTCGAGTAGAATTGTGGGTGTAGTCTTGTTTTTTCCTCTTTTTTGACCAAATCAATGAAATAAGGGCGGCGCAGCACAATGTTGCACAGTCTTGTCATCATGGTGACGCAGAGGTAGGCAAGATCTTCTCCAACCCCTTTGTATCGTCGCAGCAACTCGGCGCTGTAAAGGTGGCTAGGTGGAAGACCGCCTTCCCACTGGGCTAGATGCGTAACCATTCCCTGATACTCAGATTCGGGTTGCCATGGAAAGTCCTTGTGACTATGATATACGGCACGCCGGCCCACGAAACCCCAGAAGTGGTGAACTTGCATCAAGGTCGCAAACAGAGAGCGATTCTTGTCAGAGATGAGGTGGGGGTGCTCTCTGGCAGACGGCGTCCCATCGAGTGCGGCGCGAGATGTTGGTTCGATGCCACGGGCAAAGTCTTCTTCGTCACAGGGAAGGAGGGTACTGATGTCGCTTGCGGACAATGACACAGGTGAGAGCGGACCAGAGTGCAGATTATCTTGGCTGTACAGCATCCATATGGTGCGCCGGGCTGACTCGGCTGCCATGATGGTTTCTGGTGTTTTGTGCGTCAATTTGTATGTTTCTTCGCGATGCAGCATCATGAGAGTGGCCATGCGGATTGCAACCCCCATGTTAATCTAGATTGTGTTAGCGGGATTCAAGGATCTGGGCTTGGCGCATCATACATAGCTCTTATTCCTCAGCCCACTACCCTGCTGGGCAATGCTGAGCAGGTAGAAAGCCTGGCACCGCTCCAAGGTTGGCTCGGCGTAAATCTCGTCCAGCGTCATCGCAGAGGCACGTTCCATGAAGAACTCGGCAGCCTTGACACCATTACCGTATCTGACTCGCAGGGCTGGGCTCAGGCGGGCTGAGATGCTGAGTATACTGAGCAGGAGAAATAGGTTGCATGATCGATGGTCTTTGCGCAGCTTTTCTGGATACTGTTTCTTGGCAAGGAAGCCGAGTTGAAAATAATAGCGCGTAAAGCGATTGACGCCGTCAATCAGATCCTCGAGCGGCGGCAAGTCTTCCCAGGGGTCAGTCGGCAAAGCGGGGGTTCCCTCTGCACGTTTGGCTCTGGCAGCGGCGCCTTTTGGCCTTTCGGCTCTTGTGCGAGGATGGCGATAGTCGCGGTCCTGGTCTGGCTGGCCACGGCTCACAAAGATGCTGTGGGGTTATTAGCACGAGTATTATATGGCGAGCATGGGAAGCAAGGGTCAGGGTACGCAAAAGCTCAATACATACCAGTCTTCAGCTCCCAAGCCGGCTTCGCCGCAGGATTTACACGGCGGTGTTGCTTTGTCATGAATGCATTTGCTTCTCATGCGACGGCATCTAGAGGCCAGTTAGCAGACATCTCCAACATTTATGTCGCTCCTAGGGACGCCACGGTTCTCAAGTGGACTCACCTGCGGCAGGCAATCGGGGCTCTGCGTTTGATACCAAGGCTCGCGCCCGCAGCCGGCGTGGAAGTGGATGATGGACTGCCAGCGACATTGGCTGCGGGCGATGTGGATGCGGCCGACAAACCTGCCGTGGAACCAAATGCCGAGTTGGCATATGAGCCATTGGCGTTGGTGTCCATTGTTCAACTGGCTGGCTAAGACAAGGTCTAGCGATGACGGCCACAC
Organism: Paracorniculantispora psalliotae; assembly: GCA_002796755.1. NCBI lineage: Eukaryota > Fungi > Ascomycota > Sordariomycetes > Hypocreales > Cordycipitaceae > Paracorniculantispora > Paracorniculantispora psalliotae. The sequence continues at coordinate 580,530 of PHFE01000008.1, forward strand.
GGCCCGGTGGCCGGTTTCCTTTCTGTCTGAAACAGACGGGCCTGACGATAGGATCGCCGGCGGATCGTGAGGGTCTTGGTGTGTTTGCTGGTTGGTGATTTGAGAGGGGCGGTTGGTGGGCTGCTGAGATTTTGCCTGCCGGCCGCCGCACGGCAGAGCTGCTGAGGACTTTTTGGGGGCTTACAATGGCTGCCGCTGGGGCTGCTAGCTGGGGGGCTTCTGTCTGCGGCAGGCAACGCAGTTCTTAGCTGGATCGTGTGTAAGATCTGCCCGATGTGTGTGTCCGGGTTTTAAACGACCTCGTGCCACAAATGCCTCTCCAACAACCCAGAGGCCTTTTTACCAATTCTCAGCTGAAGAGAAGCAAGATTTGGAAAGACTGGCTATCTTCTCCGTGATGATGCTCTGCGGGAAGGGCCTTCGCAAAGCCGTTTGAATCACGTGATATGCATGGTGCGAATCGGTGCTAGTCCGTCTTCTGATGAATGACGAGCGCCGCGACTCGCGAGACGTCAAGTGCGAGACCCGATTTGCGGCATCTCCCGATCATCGTGAATCGGCTCGGTGCCAGCGTCCGGGGAACGGATGGTTGGGGATTTTTGTTTATATTCTAGCTTTCCTGCGGTATCCGCTTGCGTGTTTTTTTTTTTTTTTTTTTTTT
>PHFE01000008.1:581235-596003 GCA_002796755.1 Paracorniculantispora psalliotae
CTGAACAAATCACCAAGGGCCTTGCTATCTGATTATGAACTAGGGACGTGTAACTATTCTGTAGTGGGTTGCCTGTAAAATTAAATTAGATTTTTGAAGCCACTCCCCGCAGCGGAAGACGTCATTACCTATGCTTTAGTTACTAAACTTTGATATATAGAAGTTTAAGCCCCGCGAAAGGAACACAGAGACTACACCACTAGCAACGCCACAGCATATGCATTGTGACCTGCGCGATTTTGCAAAGATCATATGATTCGCCGCTACTCTATTTTATAAGAATATCGTAACATGTTCACCAATCAGGGTACCAAAGTATGCGCCGCCTCAATTGCCAGAAATGACACTCTTGATCCTGTACATTCATTGTAAGCATGCGTATATCCCTCGTTAGACGGAAAACATACCTTTTTATTCCCTCTGTGATAATTTCCGGGTCTTGGGTGTAAACCAACCTGAACCAGCCCGGCTTGTTTCCATGCTCCTCTCTCGGGTGTAGAAACACACCAGCTTCCAGCGTCTTCTTTGCCAGAGCAAACTCAACATTCTCCTCACCATCCAGCTCCGCGGGCAAATAGGCAGAAAGATCGACCCATAGGAAAAAGCCTGCATTTGATCCGGGAAGAAAAGGGATACCAGCGTCACGCAGCTCCTGGGTCACATGCTTGTGCGCGTCTGCAATTCTGCCCCGCGTCCTGCTAATATACGATCGACACCATTTTCTATCCTCTAGCAGCGCGCAGGCCATGTTGAGGACTGGCCCGGAAGCGGTGTGGAAGCGCATGAGGTTGTCCACAGCTTTGAGAATAGGCGCGCTCTGGCTTATAAGAGCGCCGAGCTTCATGCCGCCCGATGCAAAGTCCTTGGCAAATCCGTACTCCACGTGCAAGAGGTCCAGATCAATCAAACCGCGAGGATCAATGGACAGTATCGATGTAAACGGGACAGCCTCGGGCTCTTCTGATTCAAATACCGAGCACGCGTATATCTCGTCGCTGATGAGATGGATCTGGTGGCGCTGGCACAGCTTCATGAGCTCCACCAAGGTATTGCGGTGGTAGCATTGGCCTTTTAGCGTTAGAGAGTTGAGCAACCGCAAAGTATTTCCAGCACTTACCGAGTGGATTATTGGGATTGACAATGAGAATGGCTCGCACATTGATGCCAGAGGCGGCAGCATCCGCAATCGCTGCTTCGTATTTTTGAATGGCGCTTTCTTGCAAACATGTTTCGGCATCGGTGTCTGCATACAGAATCTTGACCTGCTCGCGGTTGGTAAAATCCAGCTCAAATCGTCCGTATATGGGGCGGTTGAGAAGGATGGCATCACCAGGGTCGGCCATCGCCCAGGACAGCACGTCGTGAAGAGCGGTACACGAGCTGACAGAGCGGATGTGCTCGGGCAGTATAGGAAGGCAGGGATTTAAATATTCAGTAAGATGCGCTGCTAGTGCTTTGGGAAAGCGATCAGTAGTGCCGTAGTTGAAGTCATTGTCCTCAAAGGTGACCTGCTCCGATGTTAGCGACGTAGCGCATCAACGGGCCAATATGCTCACGTTGCGATTAACAAAGTCCCGCACGTCTCCGACAGCCAATTTCTAGAAAATTTACATGTAAGTAAATAAAAACCGAAATCGGTCAAGTTCTTTTAACACACATTTTCTGCCAATGCAAGAGAGATGAGGCCGTTCGGATTGGTCTCCTTGTCGTAGGTCTGCTTGGCTGCAAACTTCCAAGGCACGCCTAGGAAGTCTGCCGTCGCCTGCGCCCTTGCCGATGTTCGCGTGGCCATGTTGATATCCAAATGAATCGAAGTGTCCCACGGTAGTGAATAGTTTGAGTTATCCATGGTGAAGAAAAAGAGATCGAGCGTGAATTTGCTCGTAAATCGACGGGCCCGACAGAAGTGGGGAGAGGGCGCGGTACGGGTAGATGCAGGGCGTATATTCAAGGCGGTACAGCAAAAATTGGAGACAATAATAAATACTTGAGTGATGGCAAATCCCAAACCACGAGAAAACGTCAGAGCGTTGCATTCATGGGAGATTTCTGCGTGGTTCATTGTTTCTGCAGGTTGAATGCCGTGACCGAGCTGCCCCGAGACTGCGCACCGTGATGTCCCAGGCTGACCCACAGCATATGCGACCGATAGGATTCATCTTTTATGGTTAAATCCGCGTGGCGTTTACTGCGAGATGCTACATATGCAAGGTAACTTCCTCGCAGGTACCTGCGTCTATATGCAGCTAGTTGGTGGCTGAGTACCACGTAAAGATGCGCCGCTGAATGGCTGGCGCCTCTCCCAGGCACCTCTGTAAAGGAGACGTTGCGCTGAATCGTACTCGGCTAAGTGTATCCAAAGTGAAAAGAGTAGCTTCATTAACTTACAGCTCTGCTTATCTGTTTACCAGTCTCCGAGATTCAATGTGCGTCATTGACGCCCGTTCTTTGTATGACGCCAGCCCAACGGCTGCCAGCTGGCAGTTACTCGCCGAGTGCCGTTGGCAGTCCTCGGCAACATCATGCAAACGGCGCGTTTCAAACGCGTAGCCGAAGCCTGTTTAATTCTACGTGTTTCTAGGTACTGCTGCTGAAATCGGCGATTTATTCATCTACAAACACCTTCCAAGCTTCACTTTCGCCCAGCCATGGGATGCTTCTAAGTGCTGCTGCACACATCACCCGTCCTCTGTTTCTTCTTTATCTTTACTCCAAAATGTTTTACAGTAATCAAAGTAGGCACACGTCTGAGAATATCCGATCGCCAGACTTGCTGACATCTATTAGTCTTGACCAGCACGCAATATGGCGTTTCAACCATCTGGTACGTCGTCAAACGAGCGCTTGCTGGATGCGACTAACACCGAACCAGGCTGGTCGCCACAGTCGGAAAGTCAAATCAGAAGCGAGTGACAAAGCGAGCCATTCAAGACGTCAACGTCCCGCGCGCCTGTGACAAGATCCTCGACCCCGGCGCGCCGCTGGCCCTGCGCCTGCAGGGCAACCTGCTCTACGGCGTATCGCGAGTCTTTGCCGACCAGTGCGGCTACCTGCTCTCCGACACGGAAAAGACACAGAGCGACATGATGACGTTTTTCCGCGCCATCAAGTCGAGTCACCTCGATTTGCCTAACACCAAGACCAAGTAAGCGTTGTGAACAAGCCGCGCAGCATTCGCCCTCACCGTTTGCTAACCACTGTTTTTTCTTGTTCTAGGCGCGTGAATATTACTCTGCAGGATGATCCTAACTTTGATCCCATGAGCCAGCTGCCACCGCTTGATCTCAACATCATCGACACCGACTGGCTCGCCATTCCCAGCCAGGGCTCCGCCAGCAGGTTCTCGCAAATGTCGCCCCTTCAGGCTTACACCAGCCGACATGGCTCAGTCAACCGCCACGCCTCCGTCATTAACCTCGAGCTGCCGCCGTCTTCGCAGTCGCCTGGCAGTTGCCGGCTGGCGCCACATTTCGGTCAGAGCAGCTCGCCCGCTGCCAAACTTGACTACCACTACAGCGACGAAGGGGCCGAGTTTGTCGCGCTGCAGGAGGACGAGTTTGACGCCATCCCCGCTCTCGGGCTCACCTTTGACGGTGACGGAAATCTGGTAGAAGCAGTCGAGGAAGAGCCAGAGCTGCCACCGTTCTTTGGCGACATGCCGTCCAATGTATCCATGCCCGCGTCTGGCGCGCAGCAGCCGGTAGATTATTTCCTAATGATGGGCGAGGATCCGCTCTTGCTCGACGCTGAAGCCTTTCCCGCGCCAGTCACGGCGGCACCACAGAGAAAAGAACAAGTAGTGGCACCGTCTGAAGAGAACGAGACAGTCACGACAAGCGAGGTCGTCCAAGCTACCGCGCCCGCAAAGCGTCGCAGAACCGTCAAGCATGTTGCCATGACGGACGAGGTCACGTACCTCCCACGCAGCCAGCAGAAGCACTGGCAAGACCACTACGTCGCCATCATGGAGGGCGCGGCACGGCACGGCAAGCGCACCACCGCGCCCGCCCAGGCCAAGAAGAACGCGCTCGCGTTCGTCCTGCAAAACGGCATCGCCAACGTCGGCCTCTCGGCGCGCGTCTCCGGCGTGGAGCATCCCCTCGGCGCCGCCTTTAGCGGCTGGAACGTGCTCTCCTGTCTGAACCCGGACGTTTTTGGCGTGCCCGAGCCCGAGACGCCGCGCCGTCCGCGCCGGCGCCGCAAGTCCCACGAGGCGTTTGCGGATGAAGTCGCCCTTGCGCAGCAGCAGCGCAACGTCCGTCCACGTCTGGATGATGATGATGCGAATGACCTTGCCGAGACGGGTCGCGGTGCGCAACACGACGGTGAGATGCCGCCGCCGCCTGCGCCGCTCGACCAGGACGACTCGTTCTTTGAGATGGGCATGGACGCGCCGCCGGCCATGGACGACCATCACTCATCCTCCCTCATGCCCTGGAGCCGACAAGGCTCCGCCGCACCTGGTTCCTCCGTCCGCGGCCCTCCCGGCAGCGCGCAGAAAGCACCCGCTCCAAGCCCCCTCCTGCACAAGAGCACCAACGTCATCACCGGCCTCGACCGCCACAGCGATCCCGCCGAGCCGGCCACGCCGTCGCGCGCGGGGCCTCTCGATCTGTCTGCTCTCGACGATTCGGAGATGGACATGGATCCTGTGCTCGATTTTGGCGACGCCGCGTATGCAGGTCTCGACGTGGCCAGCCAGCAGTTTCTCGACTATGCCTCCAAGCGCGCCGTCGCGGACGGCTACGCGGCCGAAGACGCAGGACGCCGTCGCTGGATCGATTTTGAGGAGATTGCGAACCCTCTTAAGCATGACGGCGCCATTGCGGCGCAGGCGTTCCTGCACGTCCTGTCGCTGGCCACGCGTGGAGTCGTGTCTGTCCGACAAGAGAGCGATGAGAAGGGCACGCAGCCGTTTGGTACGATTCACGTGGGTATTAATTTCTCTTCGGGCGAAGAATAGTTTTTGCTATGGGTGCTGCTTTCTGTCTTCTTTCTTCACATTATTTCCTTCTTATTTTCTTTTTGTCTTCTTTTTCTGGGGGCTTGTATTGGCATTTACACACTGGCATCTACGCGACATTTTGACTTTGCTACTGGGAAACAAGCAGGACAACAGGTTCCGAATGGGTTTAACGAAATTATTTGAAAGGGTGGTGGTTTTTCATTTCTTCTGTTTCTGAAACCCGGACAATAGTTCGGGATGGGTTCAGCGAATTATTTGCACAGGCCGGGGATACTTGGTTTCTTTTGTTTCTGGGGAAAACGGATTTGTCATGGCTTATTATTGATCAATGGAACGGTTTGGGCGGGCATCACATTCTCATACAGGATGCAAAGATTTAGCTTACACAGTTCGACTGGAGAACACACATATGATGTCAAGGACAAAATGCAACGTTTAATATTTCTTCATTAATGCACACCAGTCTACGTGTATGCGTGGTATATTCTAGGCGTCAAATACGTCATCATCATCTACACCTTCGCGGTCCTCAAACACGAGGTACTCTGCGGCGGCGTCTTCGCCAGTGTGGCCGGTAAACTTTTCCCAGGCCTGCCGTACCGGCTGGAGCGTGGCATCGCGAAACGCCAGGTCCAGCACCGGGGCGTCAAAGGTTACAGTCTCGTCCTCGCCAACGTGCAACGAAGGTGTTTTCGCGCCGCGCTGCTCATACTGTAGCTTATAGACGACTTCAGGGGTTGATTGGCCTTCGGCAGCAGCTTGTAAAAGCGACGACAGGGCTTTTTCCAAGCGGGCTTTGGACGAGGCTGTTGAGATGGTACTCAGGTATACGACACCTAGCAGCAAATGCGGTCAGCAATCGTGCGATTTCAAATGTTGGCAGACAAGAAGTGGAATGGGGTAGTGTCAATCAGTTTGTCAGAAGTTTGATCGTCATTGTAGTCAGACAATGTAGATAAGTATTCGAAAGGTGTGTTCATCCGGAGACTAGGAATTTGCAAATGCTCAAGAAAAGAAAAGAATTCAACTTACATTGATCAGTAGGACACTCCCCCGTGTCACTCGAGTGGACCATGGCGTAGATGGGATACTCTGAGGTATGTCCATCGCCGTCAGTCACAGAGCCGGTAGGGAATGCCACGACGATAGCCGACGGGGTTGGTGACCCCTCGACTACCGCTTCAAATAACTTGGGTAGAGCGGCGCCAATCACAGCAGTAGTCCGCGTGATGGTCACTGAGTCTTCGGGACTGGCTTCTGATCCGCGGAACAAGGCCTTCGTCTTGACGACCATGTCGTTTGACAGAGAAAGATCCAACCCCGCCGCACCATCCGCCCGCTTAGCAGACTGTGTGATGCCGGTACCAAGCATGTAAACAGCACCGCCGACAGCAGCTGCACGACATCCTACCTGGCATACTTCGGACAAGCCGCCCCATTTGGGGTAGACAGCCGCGAAGCCAGCACCGAACACACCCATAGAGCTCAGGTGGCGGCTGATGGCCACCAAGCCATCCTCAACTGAGATGTTTCCATCCAGGCTGAGGGTGAGGGTGATGATGTAGGACTGCAGTGTAGCGTCGAGCTTGAACTCGGAGCCAAGAAACTCAGACAGCGGCTTGTCAGCATGTGGCTTCCAAACTTCGGCCTGCGCTTCCGACTCGTGGTCGAGCACGAACTTGAGAAACTTCATCAGCGACCGCTTAGCTCGGACCGGGATCACCGTGTTCGAGAAGACATCTTCTCTCGTCGACGGGATGCGGGCCAGCGTGGGCGTCGCGTTTGGAGACTCTGCTGCTGCGTCGTCGGCTGCGGGCTGGAATATGTAAAACGACCCGACGGCCTGAAACTCAATCTGCCGAAAGGCCTTGGAGGAGACGAGCTTGCTGAGCAGCTCGGACCGGGCGTGGATGAGCTGCGGCGCGAGGGCCAAGCTGTAGGCACGCGGCGACGGCAAGGCGTCGGCCTTGGTCACCTCGGCGGAGCGAAAGAGTCCAGTCGCGTCGGCGGACGCATGTTTCTCAGCCCAGGCGTCGGCTTCCTGCAAGCTAAACGCAGCCTCGTGTTCGCCGTAGTAGCCTTCTGGGTCGACGTGAAGGATATTCTTGCCGGAGCGGGAAAGAGCTCTTCAATGTTCCAACACGAGTGGTCAGTTAGAAAATTTCAAGATTCTCAAACATCTGTACGCTTTTCGATGGAATCCAAGCTTACAGGGCAAAGAGGGACTGGTGTAGTCCCGTGCCGCTGATAACTACATCCCAATCGGTATCTGAGAGGGATTCCATGCTTGCGCAGGATCTGCTGTGATGGGAAGTGGGAGAAAGGAAAAGAAGAGAGGCGGAAGAAAAAAAAAATTGGTGGATATTCTGGACAGGTGAAGTGGGGGTGCTGCCTCAGGCGGCGGGCTGTCCCCTGCCAGACAGCTGGCTGCCCACAAAGTTCGTCGCGCCGCTGTGGAAACTTGGCCTGCTTTTTCTCTTCTTCTCTATCCGCTCGCCTCAAATTATCACCCGCGACGTCTTCGGCCTCTGGCCCGTGGCGCTGCGATTTCATTTGAACTGAGTGGTAGAGCAAGCCGTCGGCCGGTATCTACTGCCCTAGAATAAAGTCTGAAAGGGTGGTTCGAATGGTTGACACATTTTGACTACAAAAAATTTATCTCGTGTTTTGCTGCGGCAATACAACTCGCCGCATGATTGTAATCTGTAACCCGCCACTGTCACTGTGTAACGGAATCAATTCAACGATTGGGTATCATGCTGGTTTTTCATTGATGCTATCTAGACCGACATGGCGTCGGCGAAGCCCTGCCACCGCTTCTCGACGAAGCCGAGCAGCTGCCTCGACCGCAGGTGCTTGGGCATCAGGACGGTGCCGCCATGTTTTGAAATGGACAGTATACTTGTAGTTCCCCCTGTACAGTCCGCCACCACCGTAAGCGTCTCGTCGCACAGCGACTCCTCCAACGTGTCCGGGTCGACGAGCACCCAGTATTTGCCTTCGGTCGGACGGTCCGTTTCCTTGCCGGTGAAGACGGCCGCGGTGCAGGCAATGGGGAGGCCATTGATACACAGCGACTTCGGGTTCTTTCTCGAGCAGACGACCATTTCTCTGTCCGGATCGTAGCGAGCTTGAGGGAGCTTTGTATCGCGGAGAGCAGCCAAGATGGCCGCCCAGGCAGCGTCAAACTGATTTCCATCCAGCGAGATGAAGAAGATGTCAATGTAGAGCACCCAGTAAGCAATCACTTGGCGCTCATCGCCAAATCTGTCACCATCGTTGCCGTCCGCATCCTGCATCTCCTCATCGTCGGGCGTGGGCTCCGCCGTTTGGTTGTGCCATATGCGAAAGTCGGCTGCGTCGAGCAGCTTGGAGCTGTGCAGTAACGAGTAGACCCTTGTGCTGAGCGTCTGGGCGAGGGTAGACGGCGGGCCGCCGGGCAGATTCTGAGGCGACGAGCCGGTGGCCAGCTCAATGTTGGGGACGAGCAAATCGTAGTCGCGCAGCTCCGACTCGGTGTTGGAGGCGCGGTAGTTGGGGATGTTCGTCGTTAGGATGGTCTCGCCGCGGACGCCGCAGATGGCGGTCGTATCGCCAATTCGCACCAGCGAGCTGCCATGGGCGTGTGAAAGCGACGAGAGGTTGACCTCGGGGGTGCGGGCCTCGTCGGGCGCGCGGCCGTTGCTTCGCGCGGGCGGGATGTCTTGGTTGGAGGGCTCGAGGTTGGCGAGCAGGTATGGGTGCGGCGAGAGCTTCGCAAAGGTGGCGCGCGACAGGCCGGCCTCTGCCATGGTTATGGTTTGAGTCGTAGATGTGGTTACAGGCGATTCGAGTAATCCGATTGTTTTCTTCTTCCTTTTCTTTTCCGGAAAGGGCACAAAGCGTGGGTAGAGTCTGAATTGATGCCGTTTGAAAATTGGGCAAGGTTTCTTTCCCAGTTCCCGTTTTTCTGGGCGCCTTGTCAAGTGGGGTGGCTGGCTACTGAGGCGAGGTGGGCAGCAGCGACTCGCTTGGGCAAATGCTGTGTAAATGGAGAAGAGACAGTGGAACAAATGTTTCTTTCACAGGAAGTATAATGTAAACTTAACCTCAGAATATTTTCTCGTCGTTTTTATTAATTTATTTTTATTGAAACCAACGGAGAGGCAGCCACATAACTGGTAAGTAAAATGGTTACGAGCGACCGACTGGGCTAGCTCGTCGACTTGTAAAGCGCCTGTCGAGCGTCTGTAACACCATTTGTACCAATATTTTGGAGAGAATATTTAAGAGATCCTCAGAGAGCATCAATATGATCGCATACAAGCGTATTGATAAAATAAACTTCAAAGGTTATTATATCGCTTCGTGGCTGGCTTCCTAGCTACTTCAGGGTACTATGTCCCAACGGTAGCGGAGATCGCTGGCTAGTCATCGTTGAAACATTATTTGCTGGCCAAAACAATGTCAATATCATATCTTACGAGTTTGAAAAAGATGCTTTTGACGATAGATGAAGAAGGGAATAAAAATGGCGATGTTTTTCTCGTAAACATCGTGTTTGGCGCTTGACAGTTGGGAGCCTTGTGCACAGTAATAGTTTTTATGCTATTTACATAGATTGACAGGACGACATAACCACTGAACTGATTGCTGAAACCAGGTGATTTGATTTGATAAATACGTATTCGGTGGTTGGTGATAATTATGATGATTGCTAGCTAAGAAGGTACTGCGGTGCCCCCATCACCACTACGGTTACCGCACACAGTAAAACGTAGGCTATGGTGGATTTCCGGCCAAACAGAAGGCTTCCTCCACTCTCCTTTGCAGGGCCTGTTGGCAGTATGAACATTGATGGTGCATAGTGACGGACAATTGATGCACTAACATAAGTTACCCGACGGTTCAGGATCCTCTTTGCAGGTTCCTTGCTTGACACAGTCGTCTTTGGGATCGGCACACTTCATGTACACCGACTTTGACGCATATCCATCTCTCCACAATCTTCGGCAGGTTCCCCTGTCCGCGTATCCATAGCCGTACCAAGAGCCCTGGCAGCCCGCCTTCTCCCAGTAGCTGATCCGCACCTGGCCGTTCGGGCAATCGCCCTGACCCGCGATGTCGAGACTGGCGACTTGGCAATCCAGGTCGACGCAGGCTCCGTTGGTGCCAGACTGAATGGTGACATTGTTGTGCTCGTCGCCCGTACAGTCGGCATGGTAGTGGCTCTTGAACTTGAACGAGGTGTTGTCCTGCTGCCCGGCGCAGATGCCGTGAGAGGGCTCCGGGTCGGCCGTGCAGGTTTTCTTGCTGATGCAGTCGTCGCTCGGTTTTGTGCAGCGTAGATGCAGGGACTGGAAGCTCTGGCCGCCCGACCAGAGCGTTCGGCAAGACTGTCTGCTCGCGTAGCCGTAGCCGTACCATGCACCGGAACAGCCCGGCTGCTGCCAGTAGCTAATCTGCACCTCCCCGTCTGGGCAACTACCAAGGGTCCTGATATCCAGACTGGCGACCTGGCAGCTTGTGTCGATGCACACGCCGTCGGGGTCGGAGTGCACCAGCACCTCGTTGGACACATCGCCCGTGCAGTCCGCATTCGCATGCGACATGAGTAGGAAGGCAGTCTCAGATGCGGGCGGGGCGGTGGATGTGGAAGGCAGCGTAGTGGTGGTGGTGGACGTTGAGGTAACTGGTGCCGGGGTGAACGGCGGCTCGTTTCCTTCGAGAACGTTGTAGACTTTGTCGCCGCCGCACGTCTCGGACGAGTTGCCGGCGCAAGGCGCGCCGCAGTCGGATTGGGAGGGACTGTGTGAACCATCAACGTAGTTACCACACCAGCACTCGGTGCTAGCTTTGAAACCGACGAATTGGTAGCCGTCGTTCCAGCATTTGCCCTCGCACTTAGCGCGGGTCATGTCGCCGCCCGCAGGAGCCGGCAATTGAGTCTGAAGTGGATGGCGGACAGGGCCATCCGTGTAGCAGCCGAGGTCTGTCCAAATAGGAGAAGCCCTTGAAGTGGATGTCGTGGTGGTAGTTGAAGTTGAAGTCATGGTGCTTGAGGAGCTCGTCAATTCCGCGAGGACGCCCACGCAGTAAGCATGCCTACTCCAGCCTTGGCAGTCGACGGATATGGAAGGGTTCCAACGATGGAAGGTCTCTGGAGAAATACCCCAAATCTCCCTGACCCTCTCACAACTTTTGGTTCCAAAGTTGTCATACCAAAAGCTGCAGTTTTCGATGGTATGGATGTCGTAGCTCAACCAAGGGTCCGCGTCAGCGCTGGCCAGGCGTAGGAGGTTCGCCAGCCCTGCAAAAACGAACAGTGATGATTTCATTTTCAATACTCGACAGAAACACGGAGTATAACAAAGGCTTGATTTTTTTTTTTCAGATTGAAGAAGTCCAGACAGACGTGGGCAGTTGTCTCGGCTCGCGCGTGGTGAGCAGCGGACTCTGAAGCAGGACTGTGTAAGTTGGCAATCTGTTAGGTAACTTTCAGGCAGCAGAGTTGATAATAACGGTTAGAATCAACGGCAAGCGAAGTGGATAAGCGGAAATTGGACCATATGCAGCTCTGAAATTGCCTCGCGGGAAAAATTCTTTCCTGCAGGACGCCTCTCGGGCCAACGGCCGCAACGCTCAATAGCTCCAGCAACAAACCTGCATGCATGTAAAAGCGGCCTTGGAAAGGCGCTTCGGGGCGTCAGTGGAGCTATGGGGGACAAGGCTACTGTAAGCAGGGACTTGGGCATGGGCCCTTGCGCCGGGGACTATGGGGCAAAATAGTCATTAGTTTTGTGTAGTTCTTTCGCGTTTGGTCACGGTGCCTTCAGCATCGGAATTGCTACTCCCAACCGCCCTCATGCAACTTGCCACCTGTTGCACAACCTGCGGAAGGGGGGCTTTATGAGTAGAAACAAACCCCCCCTGTCTATGAAATTTTCTACTATGGCTGATTCCACCGAGGTCGAAATCTTGGGTAGTTTCCGGTCGCCGGATTTCGAAGACCAGTGTCAAGACTGAAGGGAGCCTTGACTCAGATGGTGACGTTATACAGCTGAATGGATGAATGCACAGTTACATAGAGCTGTACAAAAAGAAAATGCAATTGATTTCCCAACTACTGTCAAATTTGGCTATTTCATAATAAGTCGTCCAATCCGAACTGTCAAGATGAAGCCGCTCGCGGAGAACAGCCGCCCTCAATCTCCTGCTGCGGAGCGTATACCTCCCACAGATTGTTTACTCCCAGGTGATCTGCCGCCTTTTTGTTCGTGTAGTGCTTTTCGATCACGTCTTTCATTTCTTTCACGATTTGTTTTGCTTTGTTCTCCCCGTCTGGCTCGTCCTTCCAAGCTTTCTCGATTGCGCGAACGGTCTTGTCTTCGTAAAACCTCTGGCGGTTACCGGAGACTGTCTCAGTGACAAGGGGCGAGAACCTTCCCTCAAGTTTTGGAAGCAAAAAGGCGGAAAGTTCGCATGCTCGATCAGTAACGAGACCGGTCAGAGCTTCATCCATCCGTTGAAACAACATTTCCGTCCTTGTAATTTCCTCTGGAGTCCGCCCATTCTTCATTTCGAGAATCCGATCACCAAATCTAGTGGCGGTCCCTTCATAATCCATCGCGCCGTCCATGATTTTGCACCAGTTTTGTCCAGGTTCAAACCCGGCCTTCATGGTGTCCATTTTCTTTACCGCAGTGTCAACGTCAATGTAGAGTGCATTCTCATTGTCAGCGCCGAGAACTGGCTTGTCGTTGTAGTTCTTGGCCACACCGGTCAGCGGCTCACCCTTCAGGTGCTGCTTGCCACCACTGATATGGCTCAGAAATTCTCGCAAATTGCAAGCCTTCTCGATCTTTTCGCCACCGTAACCATTTTTCACCGTGACAGAGCCTTTGCAGCTCTTGTACTTGGGGTTGCCATCAAGGCATTTCAAGGTTATCGGGTCGGCGGCCGCGCATTTCATACCAATAATGCGCTTATTTTCTGGTTTGAGGAGCAATTCAGCTCTATAACCCAGAAAAAAAGCAATGTTTTCGTAGGCATGGCGCTGCCCGGCAATGCTCACGCCAAGAAGGGAGAAGAGCACAATGACGGCGAGGGGACTTTGCATAGTTAAAATGATGTGTGAGAACGAGGTACTGAAGATGAAGCATGTACTGAAAGAGGATCGAGGGAAGAGGAAGTAACAGTAGAGACTTTCCAAGAGGACGGAACAGAGCAAGAAAGATTTGTTTGCCCGTGTGGCTGAGTACCAATGAGATTGTGTGATATAGTGGTGCTCCTGCATGGCGGCCCCAGGAGGCTTGACTTTGTTGCCCCCATCCTGTAAAGCACTAGTGCTTTCTCATTTAAAGAATACAAATCAAATGTCTGGTATGGAATATTTAATAAACGTTTTACTGATTTAATCCAAGCTAATGCTCCACAACCATGTAGGCAACCGCTTCGCATCCCTGTCATTCACCAAAGTGCTGGTGTTTCTTCAAGAAATCGCCCGGACTCTCCAACTCCTCGTCGGTTGCATTCACAAGAGCTATATCTCTTTGATTCTGAATCATTTCTTTCCAATGTGGAGCCTCGAAACAACGCTTATAGTGTTTTGTCCAAACTTTCTTTTCCAGGCGAAGATAGTTTTGAGGCGTCAACCACTCTTCTTCTGGCGTATCGTTCTGGTGGCAGATGACTCGGGCAGAATATGATACCGGTTCCCATCTGACATGATTGAACCATTCCTCGAAAACAGGAAACCATTCTTTTAACCACTCACCACCGCCTGAAACGTACTTCATTTCGAAAGTGATGTGTTTTAGAGAACCAAGATTATTCTCCACCCAACGGTGGTTCTTATCTTCCCATTCAGGTACATAGGACTCGCTATTCCTTTCCAAGTATTCACACGCGTCGTAGTTTTGCCGGATCCACAGGTGTTGTGTTTTCTTAAACCAGGTGTGCCGCGAAAGATGAACAAGGATCGGACGGTCGAATCGGACGGTGTCGATGGCCGGGTCGAACCAGCTGGGTAAGCCCCCGTCGGGTTTTACCGGCTCAGCAAAGACGTAACGCAAAAAGTCCCGCGACTCCTTGCACGCGGTAAACGCTGCAGACGGTTTGACAGAGAAGAAAAGCTTGTAGCTTCCGTCGGAGAGTGCAACGTTACCCATGTGTCTGCTCTGCATCAAACGGCCAGAACATTCCACTGTGTATGGGCCAATCTTAGTAAAGGTTAGGGTCATGGGGCCGAGGGTTTCAATCCATATTTTGCGCCGAATATCAGCGGGAAGCTGAATAAACAACGTAAACATGGCGGCCGTTCCGTTGGCTGTGAGGGTCGAGGGGAACAAGAGGAGGGCTTGAGAGCATAGATTTCCGAGGTGATATACTCTGCACCAGCCAGGATTTAGCGATGCTCTCGTAAGGCTGCGGTGTGGCGTTTATCGGTCAGAGTTGCTGCAGAATAAAATTAGATAATAAAAACGCACAATTTTCTGCAGAAGCAGATGCCTCCTTCCGTTCTTGAGTTGGGCGGCACACCAGCTTGTTGTAGGCGCTTGTTTCTTACTGGCGTGAGTGCCTGAAATGCCCACTAATAAACGCCACCCTCGGGTTGAACTTATGAAAGTGGGCATTAATTTAATTTGAGGGTCGATTTGAAGCTGGGTTTTGGACAGATTACTCTGTGACTCCGGCCAGAAAATGCAGAGGGGTCGCGTGATGTTTGTCCCAATTTGGCGATAGGGCCGCTGCGGATCGAACTCCGGGTCCAAACTTTTTGCTGTGTCCTCCTTCGGCCCGGGGGGGGGGGGGGGGGGGGGGG
>PHFE01000008.1:596039-611865 GCA_002796755.1 Paracorniculantispora psalliotae
CTGTTTGGGTGGTAGCACGTATCAGCGCCAAGGAGCTTGCTTGCCGATTTGGCCGCGATTCTCACCTGTTCTTGTTCAGGGTCCCATTCACACGCTTCAAGCATTGCCGCTTTAACGGCGGGTAGCTACAGGGTTTTATGGATGATTCTCGCAGCATTCAGCCTCCGACAGGATCATTTTCATGTGCTTGCCGTGTTTCGTGCTGGCGCCAGCTCAGAAATCGCCTGACGTAAAATAATGCATATTAGCTGATTGTATTCATTCCTCGTGTAGACACTGGTGTACGAAGCTGCCTTTCCTTTTCTTTCAATCCGCTTGCCTCTGGTACTCGTTCTTTATCCACAACTCAGGTTGTGGTCTACTCTCTTTTAGCTCTTCCTTACTGCCTTCGCTCCCTATTTTTTTTCTTTGAGTCTTTTTAACATTCTCTTCGGTTTTACGAATTTCCAATAATGAGGATTATTACGCTAGCTTTGCCAGCCCTTTTGGCGTTCGGTACGCCAACAAAGGCATTCTTAGGCGATGCTGACGAAGGTACGCTATCCCATAGCCTCTATCCATGGCGTCCGATTGCATGTTTGTAGCTCATCTCTTATTACAGGAGTTGACCAAGCCACCTTTTCGGTGATCGATGACTTTGTCGAGAAATGGAAAGACATGTATCCGTCTCTCGACGAGGGGCAGATCTCGGACATTCATGCCACAGCGGAACGGATGAAAGATAGCCTCGTCAACCCATCACCCCCGCCTCCCCGGGTCACGGTTCCTGTGACCAAGCCAACAGATGTGCCTCTGCCAGGCGTGAAACCGTTCGGTGGTTTCTTCAGCAACAGTACAAGCGGCCCTTACTCTGCAAACTCGACCAAGCTTGAACGGGCCCGCCAAATTGTGCGACTCGCTCAACAAGAGGCGGATACGCGCAATCAACAACGGTTTGCCAATCCGCGCGTGAACAATTATTACGACCGTCATGGATCGGGTGCAAAAAGGGCTCGCGCTCTAGACAATGCATCTCTACGCATCAATGAAACGGTCACTGCTGCTGCCGCCATCCTAGCAGAAGCGAATGAAGCGAACGCCACCACCGTTGATCACTCCAAGTACATTTTGCCCGCCGATATTGCTGCAAAGATCTCCCAACTCGATGGCGATTCCTATTTGTCAAAGAGATCACCACCGGGTTCCAAAAGCTTTTGGATGGAATCGGTCGCGCATGACGGCCTAGTTCCGTTCGGTGGATCCGCCACAGCAGGATACAAAGTATTCAGAAACGTCAAAGATTATGGTGCGGTAGTAAGTTTATCCACTTCAAATCGGGTTGGTCGTGTATCTAACGAGCGATGAAAGGGCGATGGTAAAACCGACGATACTGATGCGATCAACAAAGCTATGACCGATGGCAAGAGGTGTGGCGCGGATTGTGGCTCGTCAACCATCAAGCCGGCAATTATATATTTCCCTTCTGGGTGCGCATACAGTTCTTTAACTCCTTTCTTTATAAAGCTAAAAGGCTAACCTTTTATTTATTCTATAGAACATACCGCATCCGCCAGACTATTCCGATGTTCTATAACACTCAGGTTGTAGGAAACGTAAGTTAAGCGCAACATCTATTCACCCCCAAGGCTCTATTAAACTCACAAAAAAATCCAGCCCAATGATATGCCAGTGATATTGGCCGATGAAAATTTTATTGGCTTGGGAGTTTTGTCATCGGATGAATACACTGGTGGCAGTGGTGGTGCGGATGAATGGTACATCAACCAGGTAAGGCTGAAGTTGCCCCGGCTTTCGTACGTAATACCCCAAGACTTGAGAACTGACGAAATAAACGAAAAGAACAACTTTTTTCGCCAAGTTCGCAATTTGATTATCGATACCAGTAAGGCAAACATGAAAGGCGTGGCCGGACTTCACTGGCAGGTCGCCCAAGCAACGAGCATTTACAATGTTCGGTTCTTTGGCTCCAAGGACCGAAGCAAGAAACACATTGGCATTTGTAAGTTTTCTTTAATTTTTAGGAGAAAGATCTAAGCGGTATGAGGTACCTGCTAACTTTCAATCTTCTCTAGTTGCGGAGAATGGTAGTGGCGGCTTTATGGGTGATTTGGTCTTTACAGATACGACTATTGGTATTCGATGTCAGTATTGTATCATTTTTGCGTGGTATTTTAAAGCGCGTGGCTAATATTTTGAAGGCGGAAACCAGCAATTCACGTCTCATTCTTTGGCATTTGTCAATGTCGGAATAGCCGTTGACCTCCTCTGGGATTGGGGCTGGACCTGGAAGAATATCTACGTCTTCAATTCAGATGTGGGCTTTAACATGGAAGGTGACTTCATAGGAGGCTCCATGATGCTTCTGGACAGTCATTTTGAGGTTGTCAATCTCGGAATTTCCATTAGCAGTCAAAAAGGAGGCACAGACCAGCAGGAGTTCTCCATGACGCTGGAGAATATTGCGATGAGTGACGTGAAGACGATGGCGTTGCACAAAACATCCAACACATATTTGAAAGGTGGGTCATCGACAATCAGCTCATGGGTGCTTGGAAAAGTGTATGACGAAGACAACCCCGATGGATCTTTCGTCAAAAGCAAATACTATCCGCTGGGTGAACGTGATCCATCACTCGTCATCACAAATGGCGTTGCTTCCAACGGATACTTCGTCCGACGCAAGCCTCAATACGAGGACAAGCCTGCGAGCTATTTCATGACAGCCCATCCGACAGCAAAAGGTACGATTCAAAAAATTGCATACGGCTAGTCCTGGTAAAAAAAAAAGAAATAGTTACTAATTCGCAACAATAGGAGATGGAATAACTGACGACTCGTTTGGTCTGTCTCTTGCCGCGGCCGTCGCAATGTCCAGAAAGAGTGCCTTGTACATCCCCATGGGTTCATATATCGTATCGCAACCAATTCTCGTGAGTTCTTCTGCATTCTTTTTATTCACTCGATATATCATTTATTCAGGCAAAAAGTTTTGTGTGAGCAATGATGCTGATTAGGGTGCAGTTCCCCCCCGGCTCCGTCATCGTCGGAGAATGCTGGTCTCAGATTGTAGCCAAAGGAGAGGTAAGTCAAACCACTCGACATCATCCGTTGCGCTCAACAAATAACCTGATCCTTGCAGAAATTTTCGGACTCTTCCAATCCAATGCAGGTCGTCGTTGTAGGAAATTACGGCGACGTCGGCTCAATGGAAATCCAGGACTTGGTGGTGACAGTGTCAGGACCGACGGCTGGAGCCATTTTGATGGAGTGGAACATTGCGCAAGACAAGCAAGGGTCGGCAGCAATGTGGGGTAAGTTGATGATGTCGCGTTATCGAATGAAAAATGCTCGACACTGACAATCTATCCAGACGTCCATTTCCGCATCGGCGGTGCCGCGGGCTCCAATTTGGAGGCCGCCAACTGTCCAAAGTTGACGGGGTCTGTGAATAAGAACTGTATAGCAGGATCTCTGATGCTGCATATGACTTCTAAATCCTCCGGGTATCTTGAAAACATATGGGCGTGGGTCGCGGACCATGAGCTGGATGGCGGCCCAAGCCAGACGCAAATCGACATTTACGTTGCGAGAGGTAATTCGAGGCCGACACATTCTCTAGCGGCTCTTTGCTAACAAATCCCTTTAGGAATTTTAATAGAGAGTGGAAAAGGCCCTGTTTGGTTGTATGGGACTTCCTCTGAGCATTCTGTTTTTTATCAGTACATGATACATGATGCCTCGAATGTGGTCATGTCTATGGTAAGTTGTACGACACTATACGCCAGCGATTCCAAGCTAAATCAGATGCAGATACAAACGGAAAGCCCATACTATTTGCCCGACCCACAAGCCCCAGAGCCGTTTAAAGAAGTTGCTCCTTTTGGCGGAGATCCTGACTTTTCTGATTGCGCTTCTGCCGGGCCTCACTGTGCAGCAGCCTGGGGCTTGTATATCCTAGGATGTACAGGCATTCATGTTTACGGTGCTGGCTTATACAACTGGTTTCAGCGGTACACTCAGCCTTGTGTTGATTCCCAAGACTGTCAACAACGCGTGGTCAATGTCAGAAACAGTGGTCAAGTCTGGCTCTACAATATTTACACTATTGGAACAGTCGAAATGATCAATCACGGAAAGGACAAGCCAATTTTGGCAAAGCCAAATACCAACACAAACATACATCCTTTTACCTCCGTCATCAATTCTTGGCTTCTCGCCTCGACCGGGCAGTAAGTATACGTCGTTGCCTCCAGTTGCTTTGTGACCGGTCACTGCTGACGCGTTTTATAGCGGCTCAAGTGATGACAGCGATTATGAAGACGATGACTCCGATGAGTACGTTAGTCCTGTTAACTGCGATTCCGTCTACAACACCCTTGAACAGATGGAGGTCGCTTACGCCGATATCCCCGGTCGATGCATTAACATGTATCTGGCCGGAATTTTCTACAGAAACCTCACCAGCAGCAGGGACAAGTACAACAAAATCATCGACAACGACTATCATTCGAAGTTTAAGATCTATCACGACGTTATCAAGGAGCAGTCAATCTACCAGATCAAGAAATACATGCTCGACGACAAGGCGGTCGGTTGGTCATGTGGCCGACCGCAGCAGAAGAAGTGCTGCGATGAGTGCTCCAACAACGGTGGCAACTATATGGACAAAATTTGTTTTAAGCTGGACTGCAGTGGCCCCAACGAAGGTTCTAAGACAGTATGCAGCACCGGCGAGGACAAGAAAGTTGATTGCCCAGATGATGTTGGCGGCTTTCCTCGCAGCCTGAATTGGGACCTCGATGATAAGGACAAGTTCTTCGACACCCTTGAGAACAAATATGGTGTTTTGCGCGATTGGGTAGAGTTTATTGACTATGATGTCTACTTTAACTACGGTTGTGTCTGGAACCAGCATGAAGAAGACGGCCGTGGCATGGCCACATGTGCCAAAGACACTGATGTGTTTTGGACCAACTACCCATCGCTCAAGGAGAACTTCGACCTCCAGGATCCGTCCGAGATTCTCAAATCAGCCTATGACAGTGTGACGCGCCTGATAGAGGAAACTGAGATTCAAATGTCGGCGGCGGAAGATGGGTTCGCCAGCTACGCGGACATTGCTAGCACCCTGATGCTTCCGGCCATGTCCATGAGCTCCGCCGTGGACAACATGGAGGGCATCGTCAAGATTGCGAACCAGAAGATTGCGCAGGACCGACAGGAGGGCATCGCTGCTATCATCACCTCGGTTTTCTTCTTCATTCCCTTCATCGGTGAGGCCGGCGCCGCGTTTGGCATCGCCATAATGCGCACCATCATGGATCTGGCGGGGGCATTCGGTGACATTGGGTACTCCATCTACGACAGCGTCAAAAACAAGGACAACCTGCTCGGCAACCTCTTTGGCATGCTATTTGACGCACCGGCCATGGGCGCGGCCTTCAAGCAGATAGGCAAGGAGTGGCGCACCATGCCGCAGAACAAGATTGACACACTGCCTGAGACCTTTATTAAAGATGTACAAAAAACCCGCAAGATGCAGGCCATGTGTAAGCTAGATTAGTTTATCATACTTCATAGATTCTTTTTTTTTTTTTTTTAGCAAAAACTGAACGAAAACTGGCCATGTCCCATCACACACCGAGTTCCTTCATCCTCTTCTCGGCCCAGCTACCCAAATCACCAAAGTAGTTCTCCGGATCTGCACCTCGCCAGTCTCGCAACGCAAACCAGAGATGTCGAGCGTCTCTTCCGGCCTGAATCGCCCCTTTGTAATCAGGCGCTACATTGAAGAGAACCTGAGTAGAAAAAGTTTGTTAATACTGTACTTGTGTATTGAGTAAACAAAAGTGCGCACCTCAAAGTACTGCTTTGCGGCGTCCATACATTCCACGCGGTCACCTGGAGCTTCGTCGCTGGGCACTCGCGATATTGATGGCTCGCCGTTCTCATCCGCCACCAGGTCGACGGACACTGCCATCAGCGGATCGGACAAGATGGCCGGCGCGATGCACCCAGTCTCCCAGTCAAACAGGGACGTCACACGCGGTTTACCATCCGCATCCATTGTGATGGACATGTTGTGGATACCAAAGTCGCCTTGCTCGAGAACGAGGCGATACAGCGATGCGCTGTCGGCAGGCATCATGTGGGGAAGGAGGCGCAAGAGTGACTGTTTGGCCGCCACAGCAATGGGACCGACAGTATTCTCATCGTCTTCCCAACCAATCATATCACCCTCGTTCCGGATTGTCGCCTCAATCTTAGCCGGGAAGAGGGCAACGCAGAACTCGCGCGTTGGGGCAACAGGAACATGGAGTGACTCGGGCTTCTCCTCGAATAGGCGGTCGAGCAGCCAAGTAGTGGCGAAGTCAAGTGGCAGTTGGAAGTTGAACAGCGACTCTTCAATACGGGCAGATTGCGTCAGAAGGTTGGCCTTGAGAGAAATGTTGGAAAATAGAGCGGGAACATGTAAGCGACAGAAGAACTCACCTTTTGCTCGGCATTGAGATCGTATCATACGTTGTTTTGTCCTTCTGCTCGTCCAAATACCATCAGCCGACGGCCCAGAATATCCGCCGGATGATTAACTTTAGGACCATTGTGCTGCCGTGGACATGGGAGAGCATGAGATGCCCGGCTCCCCGTCCAGCAGTTTGTATACCGCCGCCTCGAACTTGACCTCTGGGATTTGCACCTCAATCGGAAAGCCGTCATAGTCAGGCATGTTGACGTCGCCGCGTGCCAATCGCGCCACGACGTCCAGGTGGTTCGACAGTTTGACGTGGAAACCCTTGCGTCTTGTCAGCATCCGCCTTGGCTCTCGAATTTGGGTGCACGGAGCTTACATAGTTGTTGGAGCCGCTGTAGACGCACGGGATATCGGTCACCGCGACACCGAGATTCTCTTCAAGCTCTTGGATGAGCAGGTTGAAATCCCAAGCATCCTTGAAGGGGCTGTTGCCGCTGCGGACCAGGCTCAACAGTTGCTTCCCATCATAATTGGTGCCGTCTGGCATTACTGGCCAAGAGTCTTTATAATACATGGTGAGCTCGAGCAGAGATAATTATGGTATTTCTAAGTAAATTTTGCAAATGCGCAACCAAGTATGTGGGTGAAGCTAAGGTAATTGTTGGTTACACAGAAAACGGTCAAAGCCCTTTGAGTGCGGTAGGCCACCAACGAGGTCTTTGGCAAGGCTAGACACAATACTGAAAGAATGGTAATTGAATTTTTGTAGCATTGTTTAGCAACGGGTGGTATGGTATATCCTGTGTCCAAATACCTGATAATGTAGCGACATAGTGGCTTTGCCAGAATCTCAATATACCTACCTACCAGCATGCCCTGGCCGGTGTGTATGGTCACCGTGTTGGATGGAGGCTTGCCACCGTCAAAGGGATGCAGAACTTTTGTCATCATTTGCAGACCGGAGTCATACGACCCTGTCCCTGCTACGCAGATGGCGCGATCCGATAACCTTGTTTTCTGTATCTTCTTGAGAGCGCTGCATTCAGGCTCAGGCTGAACGGAGAAGACATGCCCTCCAACGCCACCAATGCAACGCTGTGTTGGTTGCACAAAAAAAAACGGCCAAATGTGACGACCTTGCATCGTTGCATCCTTGCCAGAAGCTTGACGCCACCGCTGTCACCCATTGATCATTACTTTGTGCGGAAGTTGAGAGGATTCTCTCTGCCCATCCCCCGCCCGCACTGGTTAGCGTGTGACGCGCTGGTTGGCTACATTTTGGCTGCAGTTTTGATGGCTCACATCCTGGCCGCCTCTAGCCAATCACAGCCCACGTATAGCCGCCCGTTTTGTTAGCTCCCGCCACCCCCAATTTTCTGAGTCCCTGCTTGCCTCCCCTCCACAAAAAGTACATCCGTCGTGCTAGGTTGAGAGTGCATTCGGTTCATACTGAGAAAAACAAGAAATGGCTCACGGAAAATTCATATCACACAGCCTTGCCGGCTAGTATCGACCGTGGCTTACCGAAATGATGGATGGGATTACCCCGCTCGGGTAGATGAATTGGGCGGACTCATCCTGGCCTCGCAGAGCTGGCATTCACCCTGTTTGTCAGGTAAGACATGCTCTCCGGGACGCAATTAACAAGATGCACAGGTCATGCGTTCAAAATATCGTACCCGAATGGCTTTTCGACATGAGCACCGGATAATGAAAAGAGTTTTATCTGATTCGCAACGCTCCCATGGCTCGATCCAACGCCACTAGTCAAGCAAGACAATCGACTCCATGTTCTGCAAGTCAACAACGCCTCTCTCCCGCAGAGAGATGGCTTCCCACCACTACGGCCGACTACTGCTGCACATGCAAGCCTCATCACCTCTTGGCCCTGCGCAGCCTGCCACTCACCGTCTGCGCACCGCTACTCTGTGTGATGATCACACTGCCGGGCCCCAGCACAAAGTCCCTTCAACCCTGCGAGTCGTCGAGCCAAGCACCACACATCCACCACGTTAGGCTCTCCGCCTCGGCCAATCTGGACGCGCCACCAGGCGCTGAGCGGCCCTAGCCAGCCAACCATGCATGTCCGACCGTTCCCAACGGAGCCATTCATGTCGCTCCCCGGCCTTGGTCACATTTCTTCGCACCCATGTGCGACTTGCGACTTGGTAGCATCTGGCTAGTCCAGCACGCTGCCCCAGTGTAATCCTCATTGGCATCCGATCTAGCTTCTCGACTATGCCCGCTGAATCCGCCCCCCAGCATGGTCCTTTTATGAGGGGTGCATACTGTGCCCAGCCAGCCTTGGCCCTTGAGGCCTGAGCTCTCATATATTCTCCGGCCGGCCACACCTTGTTGTTCTCAGCTAGCTCTTTTTTATTCCCAGAGTCCGCCAGCATTCATCTTCTTGATTTGCATGACAATAATCGTCTTGCAGCCGTTTCTGGCTGTCTCGCACGACACATCTCGTACCTTGATTGCCCTACATACCCAGCCACCACGCTGTCGCAGTACATGATTTCGCCTCAAGCACATCGGCTCCGCTAGAGCTCTGCACCAGCAGGGACAGCACATTGCGAACAACGCCCATACCCGAAAGGCGTATTTTTCTCGGAATAGTACTCGCGTCTTCGTCACTACAGTAATAATTCGAGCCCGCCCGCTGGTCGAAATGGCTCCCTCCACCTACAGTCGCTCCATTGCCGACACGGCCCATAATCTATTATCCAGCCTGTCGAAACGAATCAATATTCCCCTCACTCCGACCTCCCCTCCCGGCCTCGTACAAGCCAACGTCGTCGACCCGTGGTCCAAGTCAGGCAAATATGGCCTAGGCTGGACATACTTTGCACTCGCGCTCGTTGCGTCCGTCGTCATTGTGCGTGTATGGCATTTCTGGCAGGACAAGATTCGACAGGCCATTTACAAGCAAGAGCTCGAAAACCATTACCGAACCACATACAATGTCGACTCCGACGTCTTCCTCAACGCCCTCCGAACCGGCCAAGGAACGCAATTCTTCCCAGAGGGTCCCAATATCGGCGAGAAGCAGTTTCGCCCCAAAGCGCACTTTTCTTCAGTCGGCATCATCAACGACACGCTGGCGCTGTTTCGATGGGTATTTTATAGACCCATCCCGGATCTGGTCCTTGGCCGGTATCGAGTCACATTTTCGTCGCTTGCCGTCCTCACATGCTCCTTTATCGCAGTGGTTTTTGTCACACTCTACTGCTTCCTGCAGCAACCCCTCTACTGGCAAAGCATCCGATTTGGCTCGCCGCCTCTTGCGATTCGAGCCGGCATGCTCTCGGTCGCCTTGACACCGTGGATCATTGCCACGAGCATGAAAGCGAACCTCCTGACCCTTGTTATCGGCATTGGTCCTGAGAGGCTCAACGTTATGCACCGATGGCTCGGATATCTGTGCCTTTTTCTGGCCCTTGTTCACATGGTGCCATTTTACATTCAGCCAGTCTGGAAAGATGGCGGCATGACCGTGTTTTCCCAGCTCTTCCCCGACGGCAGCGGCATGATTTACGGAACTGGTATCGCCTGCATCGTCCCTCTGATCTGGCTGTGTGTGGCGTCTCTGCCCTGGATCCGCAGGATTGCATACGAAACTTTTGTGATTCTGCATATTCCTGCCGGTGTTGTATATACTGGATTGCTTTTCTGGCACACAAAGAATTTTCTCATGTCATGGAACTATCTATACGCCACCCTTGCCATCTGGTTCGTTTGCTACATCATGCGCTTCTTCCGTCTCAACTGGGTGCGACCCTGGCGCTTGTCGTTTATGGTTGGCGACGAGGCTGCTGTTAGCATCATGGCTGAGAACTGCATCAAAGTCACCATTCCCACGCAAATGCGCTGGCGGCCGGGACAATACGTGTATCTGCGCATGCCTGCCATTTCCGTCTTTGAGAACCACCCGTTCACAATTTCCTCATTGTGCAGTGAAGACTTTCCATCGGAATACGGCGACGCCTACAGAGACTGTGTGCTCGTCTTCCGTCCCTATGGAGGCTTCACGAAGAAGGTTCTCGACACGGCGATGCAAAACGGCCCTTTCCATACATACCGCGCGTTTTTGGACGGACCTTATGGTGGTATGCGACGAGATCTCGCCGCTTTTGACACGTGCATTCTAATTGCCGGCGGCAGTGGCATCACATCGCTGATGTCGCAGCTTCTCAATCTAATCAAGCGCATGCGCGATGGCAAGGCTATTACGCGCAAAGTCGTTGTCGTTTGGGCCATGAAGAAGATGGACTCGATGCAATGGTTCCGCGATGAGCTGAGCCTGTGTCGCGAGTCGGCACCGCCAGAGAGTGTTACTTGCAAGTTCTTTGTGACATCAGCAGTACGAGACCGCCAGAATGCCGCTGGTGCTCAAATGACAGCCCCCATTAACGGCGGTACATCGAATCAACGCCAGCTATCGCATTTGCTACACAACAAGCTTGACGGTTTTGTGGCCGGCATCGCCTCGAAACGCAACTCGGCACTCATCTTTGACGAGGCCAAGGGCGACCCTGATCGCGAGAGAGAACTTCGTGCTGAGAACGAAGACAAGATCACAGCCCTTCCGCCCCAAAAATACCTTCAACCCCATGCGCCTCCCCAACACACTCCGTCCCCTCAACAGCAGGAGTACGAGGAGTCTGATCGGCCGCTCAATGCCAACGGCTTTCCCGTTGATAAGAAGCCCGAGGACGGCGAACCCGGCCATCACCAAGACGGCGAGTTCCACTTCCCTCCTCTGCACCGCGAGAACCCGCCACACTTCAACTACGCGCCCGGCCACTTCAACACGGAGCTCCAGGACGCGGCGCCGCACCCGCCGGAGCTCGCACACCTGCGCACCGCCAACCTCGCGCAAGCCACCGCCGCCCACGCGGCCGGTGCCCGTCCCACATCCACCTTTGGCCCGCCGTCGGGCTTTGATTTCGGCTTCCCGGAGACGCCGACCGAGTTCCAGAAGAACCTGATGCGGTCAGCGTTCCCCGTGCCGCACGAGATTGACGGCGGGTGGTCGCTCGAGTACGGCCGGCCGGAGCTGGGGTACATGCTACGGCAGTGGGCGACGGGCGGCGCGGACGGGCGCGGCATCCTCGGCCGCCGGACGGCCGTGTTTGTGTGCGGCCCGCCGGCGATGCGCGTGGGCGTGGCCAATACCGTCGCGCAGCTGCAGGCGGAGATTTGGGGCGATGATGAGCTGGAGGAGATATTCCTGCATACGGAGAATTATGCATTGTAAATATTTCAGCATTTATTTATTTCATAGTTCGTATTTCCTTGGAATGTGATTAAAAAGCCGGCGATATTTCCTATCAATACCAATTTACATTCTACTATACACCCTCACAACGTCACAAAAACCTCGCCATCATGCTTAAAGATGCAAGTGTCGCTTAATTTGATATAAGTTAAACAAAAAAGTACCTGATACAAAACATGTAAAAATCTCCCCATTCCCCTTCTACAACTGTAATTTAAAGAAAAAGGTCTCATCCCTTCGTTTCTTTGTGCTGCTGCGTGTGCAACGCCAACTAGTTGGTGTCCTGAAGAGCGGCCGGGGCCCCGGGGCTCTGGGCGTCGGCGACGGTGGGCTGCTTCTGGCGCAGGGTGAGCGGGAAGGGGTACTCGTCGGGGTCTTCCTCGGCACTATCCATCATCATTAGCATTCTTCTTCATTCTTCTGTTTACAGTGTGAGGCATATACGTACGGAAGCTTCCAGGCGACGTAATCCTCCGTGTTCAAGCCCTCACGTCCCTCCTGCAAGCTCGCAAAGTCGCCCGGCGTCATCATGCCGGCGCGGTCCTTTGGAGAGCCCGGCACGGAGAAGGGTCGCGAAATCTTTTGCTCGGGTCCCGGGATGAAATCCTCTTGGTCCTCGACGTCGTCTTCGGCGCCAAACGAATCCGGGTAGGCGCGGCGCAGGGCGAGCTGGCGGGCCTTGACGTACTCCATGCCCATGCGCTTCCAGTCGAGGAGGTCGGAGAGGCGCTCGGTGCGGTTGCGCTGGTTGATGCGCTGGCGGCGCGACTTGCCGCAGAAATCAAACATGTGGCCGGTGAGATCATTGACCGAGTCGTCGACGCCCTTGGTGCGGCGGTCGACAATGTAGATGCCGTAGTCGGACGAGTTTTCAATGAGCTCCTCCATGTAGCATCCGAAACCGGACAGGTTGGTGGTGATGCTTGGGACGCCCATGACGGTGCACTCGGCGGGCGTGTAGCCCCAGGGCTCGTAGTAGGAGGCAAAGACGCCGAGGTGGCAGCCGCGGACAAAGTCGTCGTAGTCGAGCGGCAGGACGGGGTTGGCCGAGTTGAGGAACTCCGGGTGGAAGACGACCTTGACGCGGTCGGTCGGGTGGTTGAAGAGCTGCACGCGGCGGATCTGGTTGAGGACGGGGTCTTCGTGATCGTTGACCATGTTGTGGGTGACAATTGGGGGAAGGCCGTGTCGCTTCATGGCGAAGAGGCGGCGGCGGAGGAGCACGCGGTCCTGGCTGGAGATGAGCTCCTTCTCGTCGGGCATGGGGTCACCCTCATGCCACTTGAGGGAGCGCTCGAATATGCGCCGGCCGATGCTCTGCTCAATGACGTGCGTGGTGTCGCGGAGCGACTTGATGACGGCCTGGCCCTTCAGCGCCTCGACGGTGAGCGAGGTCGTTTTCGCGGGCAATATGATGAAGGCGACGACGGTGATCTTGCTGCCGGCGGCCTTGAGGCGGTGGTTGAGGCGGGCGAGCGACTCGATGAACATGTCGACACCCTTGTTGCGGAACTCGTAGCGGCCGGCAGTGAAGACGTAGATGGTGTTGTCGGGCTCAAAGTCGTAGTGGCCGTAAAAGTGGCCGCGGACAAAGTCGTGGATCTTCTCCTTGGACACCTGGTGCAGGTTCTGGAACTCGTGGACGGCCGAGAACTTGGTGACGTTGAGGCCGTTGGGCAGGACGCCGTCGGGCTTGCGCTTGAGCAGGTGCTCCGACTCAAAGGCTGTGATGTGGGAGACGGTGGTGAAGACGTCGCACGAGTGGGCCGCGGCGCGCTCAATGCAGTAGCGGTGGTAGATGCCGCGCTTGCCAGCCTCGGCGTCGACGTCGAAGCTCTGGAGGTTGTTGTAGAAGTCGACGGAGCCGGCGCAGAGGTATCGGCCGAGGAGGGTGGCGTGGGTGGTGAAGATGGTGGTGACGTCGATGCGGCGCTTCTTGGTCAGCGGCAGGGCCACACCAGCCAGCCACTCGTGGAAATGCGCAATGACGGCGGTCTTCTTCTGGTGGCACACAAACTGTAGTTTGCTGTTAGCGGAGGGTGCAGTTCGGGGAGGGGGTGTCACGAACCTCGCCGAGGAACCAGGCGACGAGGTAGCCAAAGACAATAGCCTCGTTGGTCTCGTCATCGCCGGGGGGTGACGGGATGCTGGCGACGTTCCAGAGGTCGCCCTTCCACTCGTCCAAGTAGCCATAGGCCGTCTTGGTGTCGAAGAGGAGGACGCGCGGGGCGCCTTCGATGAGCCAGCGACCGTACATGTAGCCAATGCCACGGTCCTTCATGGCCTGGAGCGTGGCAGCCAGCTCGGGGGTGTTGGGCTCCATCTCTTCGACCTCGACGGCGGCCTGGGAGGAGGTTAGCACGCATGCGCCGAGCCATTGGGCGGGCGAGCCTTACCGATTGGTGGTTGAGGGGCCCGATGAGGGTATAGCGGTCGCCATACTCGGCGGTGGTGACGGGCGCCTTGGACTTGATGACGGAGTAGATGCCGCCGACTGGGGAGGTTAGAGGTTAGCATGGTCTCAGGCGGGAAGCTGGGTTGGGCGGAAGCAATTACCTCTGTGAGCGACTTCGGTGGCAATCTCAAAGAGCAGGTGGTTCTTGACGTCACGGACGGGCTTGTCACTGGTAGAGGCCATTGTGACTAGGGACGCCGACGAGGCAATGGCTGGCGAACGGCAGGAAAAGACTGTCTAACAGAAGAAAATTCCGTTTTGAAGCTGCAAGAAGCTGAAGCCGGCGACGTGCGTCTCGTCTGCGATTGGGGTTAAGTTGCGCGGGTTGGAGTCGAGGTGAGGGGAAGCAAGCCACCCTGTCTCGTTCGGAGGAGCTATGTTGCGGGTGGCGCCAAAAGCGAGTCAGCGTTGTCGGATGCGGAAAGCTGCGTCCGGATGATTGAAGCAATTGGCAGCCGGGCGATGCAAAGATGAAAAAGAAAACGGGCGAGTCTGATGAAGGAAGAGGAAGAAGAAGAGAAGACAGGGCAGACGGCGCAGATCAAGAGGGGGCGTTGGTGCTGTCGAGGCTGGGCCAAGGAAGCTGACAAGGATGGGATGGGATGGAAGAGGTTGGCGCCAAAAATCTCGACCACCATTGCGCTGCACACAGCGTGGTTGCTGAGGGACAACCACTAACAAATCTCGACCGAACCACTAAAATCAGCTGCTAAAGCCAATTACAGCGCACGTCACATCTTTATAGCGGGGTCACGTACCTGTAGAGGGGGCGGGTCTGGGGTATTTAGCGCCTGCAGCCTGCTGTCCTGAGTCGCTGGAACTTTTGGGTCTGTCCGGAGTAGTTATGGAGCAGCTTACTTTGGATGATGAAAGGCAGATTTGGGTTTCAATGATTGAATTCTTCCGCAGTGTTATTCGAGTGCATCGGTGTTGGTTCTCGCCGTTGACGGGGCACTTTCAAGTGGGTGGCATCAAGTACAGCCCACGAACAGGTGGTGGCGTCCACATTTTGTAGTTCCTCGATAACGAATTCGGCCAAATTTTGGTCGCTTGTCCTCTAGCTGAGCCTAGCTCCAATTAGGTGGATTTACCTCCTCTAGCTTATCTGCGCGGCCCTGTGCGTCGCCAGCGTAAGTCTCTGACGACAATGCTGCCGTCTGACATTCCACGGCAGGAGCAGCAGACGCTCTATTTTGGTTCTGATTTTCTGTTGAATCTTGCAAGTGCAGTGAACATGACGCTCAAATCGCATCATGCTTTGTTGTCAATTCTCCGCACGACGGCCGATCACCGGAGCAGCGCCACTGAGGGCTAGTTAGTGCATCTTCTCCACCAAGGCTCTCAGTGCGCCGTGTTGGTGATGATTAGGGTTGGAATCATCTCAGGGTATTTTGGCATGTTGTATTCATTGGGTAACATTGGATACAGATCATCAGATGCAAGGACGCAGCGCAAAAAGGTGACTTTTCGACAAGACAGTTGACAAGTATTAATGGCGCGGTCTCTGTTTAGCACAACATCAGGTATAACCGCAACGCTCTAAAAGAAGAAAAACAGGACATGAGCGATGATGAAATGAAAAAAAAAAAAAAAACAATAGAGATAGCAAAATCACCTG
>PHFE01000008.1:611899-638784 GCA_002796755.1 Paracorniculantispora psalliotae
TTGACAATGTTGAACAGAATCGCCTCTTCATTACCACTGCATCAGAGATGAAAGGTCTTCTGGCAGCCTGCTTCATCTTCACATAACTCCAGTGCGAGATCTCTAATTGAAATACAGTGAAAATCTAGTGTCAACTTCTGGAGCAGGAATTGTTGAAGTCAGGAAGAAGTGGACAGGCTCAAACTCTGAGCAGTGTCTACCAGCTGCGCTGTCTGCGAGAGTTGGGCCAAAGACCAAGAATGTCGGCTGGACGCGTATTAAATGAACTTCAGATGGAGGCAATGATAAGCCAGAGTTTCTATAGTATAGATGATCTACTGATTTATTCCCCCTTCCACATGAGTCTTGATACCATGACGGCGGCACTGAATCTGATACTGCAATCTGCGTACCCTGCAGCACGGCGAGCAAGTATTACACTTGTTTTTCCGCTCACATATATAGTGCGATTTGCATAATAATCTCGGGAAGTTTCAAATAAAGAACGTCTACGCTATAACCAATCCTGGCATTATCCAGCCTTCCAGCATGAAACCGCAACTCCACCGCAAACATGTTTGCCAGGCGAATTCATGATTCGCCCCATCATCCAGTTTCAGACCAGAATCCCAAGCTTTTTTTGCCCATCCATTTCAAATCGCGTTTTATCCTCTCTTTCGCGGAACATGACCAGTGTCAAAGATGAAACGCTGCGTTTCGCCTGACGTTGTAGGGCCGCTGACAAGCCTGACTCCACGACCGTTTGATCGTCTCTATAAACAGCAAACTTATTCTTCACAGGAAGATTTTACTATATGCCGTACTCGCTAATTATAGAATCACCACGAACGCAAGTCAAGCAAAACGAATGAATCGCGCCGGCAGCGCACGTGGTTGGCAGCCCGAAAAAAAAAACCCCCCGTGCAGAAACGCATCGGCCGGATCGAAATGCGATTGCAGCAAGGCATCGGAGAAATTGGCGCGCTATTTTCTTACTGCACCCCCAATTGCACTTTTACGTCCAGCAGACCGCACACATACATAGGTAACTGGCGGCTTAAACTGAAATGAGTTGCACTTTTTTCAAGCCATTCCTCCGCGGCCGTCTGTGCCCCGCAGCGCAATCTGCAGCCTAATGAAGCGTGGGTGACGCCACAGCGAAGCGTGCGCCTACCCACGAGGCAAAGAAGAAATAGCAGAGACCGCTACATAAAAAAGCAATTCACGGCAGGATGCATCCAATTCCGTCCACGTTTCTTTCCGGAATCATGAGGCGTTGTCTGTTTAAACGCTCAGAGCCCGTCAATTTCGCTTGACCAGGGAGACAACCCAGGCCATGGCCATCACATCATCGCCCGCTCCGCTCCAAGCGTTTCCCAGTGTGACGGTCACCAGGATTCCGAAAGCCCACGATGCTGGGATTCTTTGAAATTACCATACCTTGAGAGGCGCAATGTATCTTTCTTTCGTACCAGCGTAGCACCGCACTGTGCGAGGGGGGGAATTGGGTGAGCTGAAGCCGGCTGCCAAGGGTAACAGAACGGAACCCCTGGTCACGAAACCCTAGGTGTTCATTTTACCCCTGACTATCGCTTGCCCCCCATGCACATCACACATCACAACGGGCCCCGGGGTGGGCAGGTAGGCGAAAAGAATTAGTACTGCGATGAGTTTAGCGTTCTTGGGCAAGGCTCTGATCTGGGTCTTGGCCACATTGTGTTCATTTCGAAGGGAATCCATAAATAACGCCCACATTGTTCCAAAACTTCCAATATGACCGGGGTGGGACTCACGGACACTGTGTGGCGGCGCTCTTGTGATCAATTGAGGAAATTGAGGTCGGTGAGTCGAGTGGCTGTTCTATTTCTCATATTCAATAAATTGCTGTGCGACCGTTGTGAACAAATGCCGCTCTTCTCTGAGCGTGTTCTTGAAAGAGTTGGTTAAGTTCACGCAGCACTTGCTGAGCCAAGGTATGCCCCAGCATGCCGACGGTCAAAGATGACTGTTGGGCACAAATAATAATGTAAATTCAGCCATTTCATAAATGCCGTTTGAGGATCTCAGTTTTCTGCAGCCATGTCTACAGTTTTGCCTCATGGCGCGACCTGTCACAGGTTTCCGCAGCGGTTATGCCGGGGCAGCAGACTCACGAATTAATTCGTAAATTTATTTAGGTATGCAGTATATACCATAACCATTTAGCATTTTATGCATTCGCTCTTGAGCATGAAGAGTAAAAATTGCTCTCTGATTGCATTTTTTCCCCGCGTCTCTCCATCAGCGCTTAAACAAGCGCCATTTGCAGTTCCATTCCTTCGCGCTGCCACCGAATTTATGATACTCCGTACAAAGACCACTTTCAACTGAGACACAGGTCGCTGCATTGCCGCCCTGTGTGTAACCCCTGTCGGGAGAGGTTGGGCGATGGCGGCCACCGTTAGGCTTTCGCATCGCCGTCCCCTTGCGTACCCGAAAAAGCCGTCATACAAGCACGAACCAATCGTCAAAGCAGTCACCAAGCGTGAGATGCACGCCGCCATGGAGACCATGGACCATGCCTGCGCTTCTGCCGCGCCCCAGATGAAAGTTGACGACCGGGTATACAGCACATTCGAAACGAACCAGCGGGCATGGCTTGATAAGATGCTCGAAATGTCCAAGAGGAGACAGATTGGCAATCTTATATTCAGGGCCCTGGGCGGCGTTGCTCAATACATGACCGATCCTCAGGGCGGATCATACAACCTCGGCCATATTATGAAGTTCGACTCCGGTCAGGATGCTGTTTTACGCCAGGTGAATCTTGGATCGTCAATGTTCCCGAATGAGAAGACGACAAACGAGATCAGTGTGATGCAGCTAGTTGCGGATAGGACAACGATCCCAGTAGCCTTCATACACTACGCGAAACTGATTGGAGATCCGTGTGAGGAAGACACGGAAGACCTCGACACTGACGATTTGCGCCCCTTTGTGTTGATGGAGTATATACCCCATGACAGGGATATGGGCAAGGCACTCAACACGCCTGAGCTCAGTGTTGAAGAACTACAAGTCCTCCACCCGAAATTAGATCCTGCAGAGCTCAAGAATTTATACCGCCTCGCAGCGAATGCTCTGCTCGAGCTTTCGAGGCTGCGCTGGAAGATATAGATGTG
This sequence comes from Paracorniculantispora psalliotae, assembly GCA_002796755.1. Classification (NCBI taxonomy): domain Eukaryota; kingdom Fungi; phylum Ascomycota; class Sordariomycetes; order Hypocreales; family Cordycipitaceae; genus Paracorniculantispora; species Paracorniculantispora psalliotae. Next base: position 615,040 of record PHFE01000008.1, read on the forward strand.
CACTTTCAACAATAGGACTACGAGGCAGCCGTTGATGCGTCCCGTGATCTTCAAAAGCACATGAGGCAGTTTCCTGAACGCGGCGCTTATATTATTACCGGTTTACGGTTCTGCAAGCACAAGTCGATCGATGTTCGCCGCCGCAGTCAATGCCAAGACAGTGGATGATTTTGTAAATGCCACGATTATATCATTACCGCTCTACGGTTCTGCAAGCAAAGTTGATCGATGTTTGCCGCCGTAGTCAACGGCAAGGCAATGTCTCAATTAACCGTGAAACGACAACTTGCACCAGCTCCCTGCAAATTTACGTGCGAATGAGACCGTCGACTATATTTTTGCTGTTAAATTATCAAGAGTTAGGCTCAAGCGAAAGGATGTGTCCGATAAAGAGCGGCTGGCGGGATGACGCGCGCGCTGGAGACTCTGAGCCTGCAGGGCCTGAAGCACCTTACCCGGAGCAATCGTAAAGGGAAATTGTCAATATCGAGGTTCAATCAGACGTGGAAGGTGAAGAAGGTGACATTTCTGAAATGGAAACGTCGGGTATGAATTTTATTCGGCCCAAGAAGATAGTCTTCAACCAGTGTGTTGCGACTTGCGCCAGTATCGGGGTGCACTTGTAGGGGGCCTGGGTGGTCGAGCATTGCTGTTAAGCATTTTTGCACCTTTCGCTACTGAGAAGTGAAGTTGATTCAACACGACTACAATTTGGACCTTTTCAGAAAATTACATGGGCATTCTTTTGATTTTCTAGTAATTGGCATTGATTTTGACGGCGCGCGATCGCTGGTTCCCCCTGCTGCTTGGCACACCGGCGCACAGAGGACGAGCCATGTCATCACGGATTCATGCAATGTCGGCAAATACCACCCAAGTTGGATCAATACTTTCATACCAGGCAATATACAGATATTGTTACTAGAATTTTATATTAATTATATGCACGCCGTGTTGCACTGCGATTTCGTGACACCGAACTTTTACCATGAGGCTCAGCCTGCCGTGTAAGTGGGTTCCCGCGATATCTGCGGTGTAGCAACAATCCCCTCATACCGCAAGCAAACAAGGCCGGGCCGGAGTATCCTAGCGTTATGCATGCATTGCACGCATTTTACATCGAAATCTCATGCAGCCCAAACGGTACAAGGCTGGCGTCGGACCCGGACCCCCGGCGTTGTGCGGCGAGGCTGTCGCGCCACGAGCCACGGCCCAAGAACTCATGGAGAACAATACACACCAAATTCTCAACAATAAAGATAGAAGAAAGCAAGTCAAAAAGAATGACATCAGCATTGCTACTCAGCCGATGTCGAACAAAAGAAAGGGGTCACTGCTGCTTGTACACAGTGCAATCGGAGTTTTGACAAAAGCCACAAGGCAGAAGTGGATAACATGACCACAAAAAGAGACATCACAGCGCGAGTTTCACATCGCGGGCAGTCAACGGTCAACCACAGACTGCAGACCACGCTATGACGTGAGCCAGAGGATAAGAAAGAAGAGAGAACAGACCGGCTCTATGACCTCTTCTTCTTCTCTTTCACCGCGGCGTCAAGAGTTCAATCCATTTTTTTTTGTTGCGCTCATTGTTCGCTAGTGGAAAACATGCATCTCTTGGCTTGCCCATATTTCTATTCTTGGCTTTTTTTCTTTGCTTTTTTTGTTAGCCATTTGTACCGAGTACGAACGAGGCGTTGCTGCCCCGCCGCGCTGTCCGCGCTGCAAAGGCAATATGGTGGGACCGCATATCCATCCTGCCCACAGCGCGTTGACTCCAGTGTCGCGAACACGTAACGCGAGTCCATTAAATTTTTTAGTAATAAACATGATGATAATAACAGTGTTAAAAAAAAATTTCAATGTTTTTTTGTTTTTCTCTTTTGGGAGAATAAGTTGAGGGAGAATGTTCAACGTGGCAGGGCATAGCATCCGCCACATCGTACCACGCACAAAGACCAAAACCCTATCGGGGCTTGCATACACGGCGTGCATTAGCCCCAGCTGACGGGCCTGCATAAATACGAAATACAACAGCCGCCACCCGTACGCCGTACTGGCATTCCCCTGCCATTTTGACTTGAAATTTGCATGTCAAAAAGCACACTGTGCTTGCCGCCCACTTGTACTTGTCCTCGTATCAATCTCCTGCACATTCAGGGTCCTCTTTCTTTCGTATCACACTACCCATTCTTCTTTTTCCTTCCTTCTTTTTATTATATTTAGCATGGTGATCGTTTTTGACCTTTTCGGCTCGCTAACGCCAAGCCTCCCGGCCTGGCCGTGTCGATCAGCCATTGAACAAACCAAAGGTTAACAATGGTTTGCCATGTGATTTGTCGAATAAAGTTATCGGGTTTTTAACATTGTTACTGTATTTCAGCTGTGCATCGTTGCTTTTTGTGGGGTGTTGCGCCATCTGTGCGCATACTGTACTCACAGTGCACAATGCGCAGCAACATCTCGACTCTTACGTCATTACTAACAGTCACTTTTTAGACTTTCATCTCGTTTGCCTTTAGAATACAATGGTTATGCTGAGTGCAATAAAAACGGCAACGTTTCAAACACACCATGGAGAAACCCTGCATAAATCCCGATCGATATGCTTTTTCGGCGCTTGCACTTATATACATGCACGCATGCACCTTCACCACATGGACAACACATTGCCCGTGCTCGGCAGCTTGCGAAAAAGAAACGGCGCACTGGCATAAACATTCCTTCCTTTTTTCTTGAATACAGATCGAGGCCATCTGTTGTGCTATTGCCACAGCATGGGCCACACAGACTGGGCCATCATCCATCAGTCGGCTCGCCCCTTGGTGCAACGTCCATGTAACCCATAATCGACCCCGGCATCAATAATCAATAGCAAGACTGGGTAAATACAATCAATAAGCCACAAGTCTATATCACGATGTTGTAGTAAATTCAATCAGAACGTAATAGGGAAATCGCATTATGCGAGAGTCAATTCAAATCTATCGATTCATAGGCCCCAAACGGGTCGCCTCCAAAGTTAACAAAACGCCGGGCTCTCTTCAGAGGCCATGTTCCCAAATTCATTCTTGTCAAAAGAATCGTTAAAAAAAATGCGCCTTCCTAATCCGTAGCCATATACTAGTCGTGCACTTTTGCCTGTGCATCCCATTCCGTGTCCTACCGCGCTGTGCTGTCCTGTGTGCCCTGGTGCGCCAAAATGTGTTGATAAAAGAGTGTCGTGAAGAAAAAATGCCCATCAGCGCCATGTCAAATGACGGCCGTGAATGAATACAATTAAGAAAAAATGCTATATAAGAATCATCATCATACAAAAAGTGCTGTCATAAGCAAAGAGGTGCTTATACGCGAACGCTCATCCGTCGGCTTAGCGAGAAGCTGCGGAGGCCATTCTTGGCACTGTTTGGTGATGTAGGTGTAGCAGGGGTCGGCGCGGGCGAGGATGCGGGCTTTTGGGAGTTCTTCTTGGCGGCGGCCAGGATGTCCTGGTACTTGACGGGAGCGGCGGCTGGCGTCGACTTGGGCGAAGCGGGCTCTTCTTGGACGACCTCCTCCGTCTTCTCCTCGCCAACCTGCTCCATGGGGACGACCTCGTCACCACGGGCGGCGGCGGCCAGCGAACCACGGCTGCGCTTCTTCTTGAGGGTGTTGAAGGCGCGGGAGAACATGGCGCTGGGTGTCTTGGGCGTCTTGAGGCTGTCGGCGTCGTCCTTGTCCTTGCCGGCGGTAAAGGGGTCGAGGAGGAGGACGCGCGGACGACGCTTCTCTGGGTTGGCGGTCGTGGTCCTGCTGCTGGAGCGAGGCGGGTGGCGGAGAAGGTTCGAGGAGACGGACGACGTGGAGCTGATGCGGGTGAGCACAGGCTCAGTCACAGTGGTGCGGAGGGCAGTGTCGACCGAGGGGCGAGGCAGCGAGGCGAGCGAGGCGCTGCGGCTGCTGAGGTTGACCATGGACGGCTTGCCGTAGAAGACGACGGAGACGACGCGGGCAAACTCGCCGTGTCTGCCGTGGCCGTCCAGCGACTCCTCGCTGTCCGAGTCAAACGAGTCGAGGTCGGAGAGGTCGTCGGCCGAGGACGATGTGTCTTCCTCGGACGACAGGTAGACCAGGTGCGGCGCGGCGTGGGTGAGGACGGGCCGGTCCTGGGGCAGCTTCTGCGGCAGCGTGGCGAGCAGTCGCGAGGCGCGAAGGGCGCTCTTCTCTGGGAGCGCGGGCGCGCCAGACACGAAAGACTCGCTCTTGGTGGAGTGTATCGAAAGCATGTCGTCGGTGATGTCGTCAATGACAGGACTCTCGGGGGTGGTGTGTGCAGTCGTGTTGGTGGTTGTGGTTTGTTCGATAGACAATGAGAGAGATTTTGGGCGAGGCGAGCTGCAGGCGGACGAGTTATAAGAAGGCTCCATGTCCATCGCGGTGTGGTGGTCTGGAATGGAGGCGGCGGGGAGCGTCGCAGCTTGTGGCAGCTCCACGAGAGACATGTTGACGTTGCAGCTGGCCGACGGGGTGATCGAGGCTAGTGCTTGTCTGGTGGTGGTGTTGAAGCCAGACACTCTTGTATATTGTGACGGGCTGTGTCAATCCACCTATCTGGTGATTGCGAGTGTAAACCGGCAGCCAGCCCTGGTGAGACGCGAGGAAAAGAATATAGACGGGACAGTTTTCTTCCGTGTATCGTGTTGCCTTGTCACTAAGAGGCGGTTTCGAAAAGGACTCGGGAATGACGCTGAAACGGGCCAAGACGCGGTAGCTGTGGTGTCGAGGAAGAAAATAGTACGAGAGGAGGAGCGAGTCGAGGGAGGGGGGTGCGTTTGTGGTGGTGGTTATCGAGGAAAAGAATGTAGGAATGCGGACAGCTCTTTTCAGCCAAGTCGAGAATTAAAAAGAAGGATAGTATGACCAATACCAAAGAATGCAATATGTTTTGGATGGGCAAGGGAAAAGAAAAAAGGGAATACCAAAGCGAGAGTCGAGGGCTGGGATAAGGTTGGTGGCCGGTCGAGGGGGGGGTCTTGTATATCAAGCCTGGCAGATATGCAGTTCCACCGCCTGGCATGCGGCATGCCGTGTGTGTGGGCTGCTGGTGGTGCAGGAGACGGTGCGAGGCGGGACGAGGGCGCACTGTGTACTTACGGGGCTCTTTTTCGCAGGGGATGCAGCCCCTCGCCTCTCTCTCCTTACCCCGGTCTGGTCCAAGAGCAAGGAGTTGCACTAAGGGAGCTTTTTTCGGTCACTTTAGCGTGGTGGGGCATTGAATAAATGAATTAAATAATTAAAATAGAATAAAGATTAAATGATTAAATAAAAAGTGCCTGGTGCCTTGCAGTCCCCGTCCCCGTGTCTGGTCCAGCTGTGACCGGTTGGCTGGCAACGACATGAAGCAGACAACTATCCCCTGGTGGTAGAATTCTGTAACAGACTTGGCCATTGACTGGTTTCCGTGATAATACACACAAGATACAAGATACACTCGTCAAATCACCGACAGCCTGTTCAACACGGTGGGCATCCTGTCCTGTCGCACGCCTACGAATAAGCAACGCCCGCATGCATCCATACATCTAAATCGCCCTTTTTACCTTGCTGTCTCCTTCAGCCAAACAATATGCTGTTTCAAACTTCCCTAGACGCCTTTTTCATCGATGTAGTCTTTCGTCGTGCTAGTTCTGTCTAGCCGCCGGCCCAAAAGCAAATACCGCGACCCTACCGATACCAGAAACACTCTGCTTTCTTTTTTTTCGCTTCATCTTGCTTGCCATGCGACAAAAAAAGCAACCAAATTCCCCGTTACAGTTTTGCCCTTGACTATTTTCTTTTGCCCCAGGAACGCCAAACACCAAGATTCAGCCTATTTGCTTCCTTTTGATCCTTCTTCCCGATCCTGCCGGGGCCGCCTTGTACACCACCACCTGGTCAGACGTCACTAGATCATGCCACTATCCCTTTTACATCATCTCCTGCCGTCTTTGTACAAAGTGAACAAAAAAATATGCCCGGCTTTAAACACTATCGATGCGCTGGATCCTTTACTCGGGATCTCCTTCAGTCAGCCCGTTTGTGTCGTGGTGTTCTTGTTACCGCTTCTTTCTACAGCCGGGCTCGGCGGTTTTTACTGTAAGAGAATGGATTCAAGTTCTCACCCACGTTTTTCTTCTATTCCTTTGAAGGAGCGACGATTCTTCACGTGAGGGTTGTGATGACAAAGTGCGGAAAATACACACACACACACAATAACAAGACGAAAATGAGAGGGAAAGGAATTGCCTCTGCAGAATTAACTTTGCGTCACAACATGCAAGACGATTCTCAGGAACACCCAGCAGCACTCCACCAGTCACGGAACAGCGTGCGACACTGCAGCATGCCATTCAACCCGCCCAGTTCCACTCATTCTGACTGTCACAATCTTTCCTCGACCGACGAGCCATTTTGTTACCGCTCTTCCTTCTCCTGATAACCGAAGCCTATGATTCAGTCTGCTTTTGTATGCCGGTGTAGTCCTGGTTTTTTATCGTTGTACCCAGTGTGTGCGTCTTGTTTATTTTACTCGTTATCGCAGCGTTTCATCGCCTCTTCCATGAAGGTCTAATTGTCCGCATTCGGCCAAATCTACTGGTCCAATCGAAAGCAGCTATCGCTTTAGCTCGAGCCCCTGGCTTTCTTAAGCTCTCGTCTTTTCTATCGCTCTCCTGCTGTTTCTCGGCTTTTTAAAGCTTTTGTCCGCTAAACCGCTTTTCGCTCTCTCCCACTATCTGTCTCTCCAAGCCCTCGGGCTGTAAAAGACGGACAGCCAACCGCTGCCCCTCCCAAGCTCCCGCCTGCCCCAGGGGCTCAGGCACTAGTCAACTGTGGCGGTTCGCTGCCAAGACTGGCCGAGAGCCCACCCCGCCGTGGAGCGCAAAGAAAAAGGCAGCTCTTGGTTAGAACTTATCGAGAGGGATCAACGCGGGCAAAGGTGAGCGGTCGCTGGAATACGCATTGATTGGACGGGCGCCGGCCATGCGCGGCGCACTGCGCCCAGCCAACCACAAAGCGCATCCCAACGTTGTCAGTTCTCGCACAAGTTTTTTTTTTGTATCTTTGTACGTTTACAGCTGGCATGAAAGATGTGCGCTGGCTAGTCATCGTCGTGCTGTGCCAGTGTCTTAATACTGTGCAGATTTCGCTTAATTCTTACATGACCTCTTTTGTCAATGCCGCCGAACGGCATCCTGCGCCAAGGGTAAGATCCCACGCTAGACTCACAGCTAAAGCCAGGCACAAAGAAATTGTCCAGGTCAAACGTTGTACAGACTACCGGTACCTTCACTTCATTTGTCTGCAAGCATCCCATATTTCACGTCATTGCCCATGAAATTGAGTTGCTCAATTTTTTTCTTCCCCATCCGGCCATGACAGACTCGGCAGCTGTCGAGCTTGTGTCTTTCGGCAACAGCTGCGTGCAGCAAAGAGGGCCGTCTTGAGTTTAGCGCCGCACTAAAAAAACAGCTCCTCTGCCGAAAACACCCCATCATGCTTAGCATGGCACATATAGTTAATTATACAAGAGGAGTAATAAAACCGGCAGACGAGGTTGAAGGGGGAAAGGCAACGTGGGGTATTGGATGAATGATCCGAACTGCTCGCCCAGCCATCTGGGGAACAGAAAACAAATGTATACCACAGACGTCTACACGACAGATGCGAGTTGGTGAGTCCGTTGAAGCCGCTGCACCGCTAACCCCGTCATCAGTGGTGCAACCAGTCCGTGTCCGTGCTACCATTGCCTTCACTCCCTGTAGCAACAACTTATTCAACGTACGACGCGGCCAATACACCTAAATCGTCCTTGTATTCGCTTCCGATTAAAAAGGGCGTATTATCCAACTCCCTTGCCATCTGATCAATATCCAACTCAAGGCCAATAAAAAAAACAGCCACAACTCAATCGAGCGATGCGGCCTACAGGGTGGGTGAGCGACTTGCCATCGCTGCCGCCCTCTCCGCTGACTCGGGCTCAATGCCCATTTCCACAACGGGCTCACCTTTTCTCATGCCCAGTTGTACCACACAGTGTGCCGCCGGACTCTCTCAGCTCTGCGTCATACTGCCGGGCCCGAAGAAATATAATTGTAATGCAGCCAGCCGCAGTTCAAATCACAGTGACATTTTCATGCCCGCCCTTTGTCATGTCTGCCTTGGATCATCGTGTGGCCTCTTTTTCTTCTTCTGCTCGGCAAGCCCGTTGCCCTGTTTTCCACTTTGCTGACCACCACCAGTGGCGAAAAAAATCGCCCAAACCAGGTTTGGGGCGCAGGAGAAGCTGGAACAAGGCTGAACCTGCACCTGAGGGAGCCAACTCAGCCAAGTGCCGTATCTTCTGACAGGTGCCCGCTAGCGCGACTGCCCAGCGTTTTACAGTGACCAGCTCCTCGATGATCTCTTTCTGAGAGGCCCTGTTTCCTGGCGAATGATATCCCTTGATCGCTCTACAGGTTTTTTTCTTCTTGCATCTTGAAATTTCCATTGCAGCAGCTCATCCTATGTTCCTCTAGTAGATTCCTGACATCCTGGAAGTCTCTGTCATGAAGTACGGCAGCCTTGGTGCTAAAGTGACGCCGCCCTTACACCGGTGCTCACCCTCGGATCCTTTGGCTGTAGGCCTCAAGTGCACACTGTACAAGCTGCAGCGTGCCTGCGTAGAAAATACACCTTACCAAAGTTTCGAAACAGCTGCCCTTATCGGCCGGCGCCTTCCAGTTCATGCAATTCGTCTGAACGATTGTGCGAAGCAGCTTGGGGCGCGCAACGCTCAGATCTCAGGGCGCAATGCTTCGCGTCACTGCGAAACTTTGACAAGATCAATGCCTTTCAGCCATACGCACCTCTGGCATAGCTTCTGTGCATATCTTTGTTGTCTAGACGACACAGAATAGACACGCATTTGCAATGCTATGCTATGCTTGCTTCTGCTGGTCAGAAATCATGTGTGAGTCGCCGCCTCCACCCAGTCACGAATGCGGCGTTCTATGCTCCCGTCACGACTACAGAAAATTTAAATGTGCTTGCAGCCCTGTGCAGTACAGTGTTGCCAGGGTAAAACAAGCGCACAGTGCACCGCCAAAAAAGCTACTCATTGTTGCGGTTCCTGTCGCAAACGTAGGGGGTGCGGCTCCCATTGTTTCTGGTCCAAACCCAAGACATGTGTAAAACACCGCACCTGAGATTTTCGTTTCTTTTCTTCCCCTGCTGCTTCTGAGCATCTGCATTAACGTTTCTTACCAGAGATTCCGTGTTTCCCATCTACAACCTGGTTATCTGTTCCGCATATAGATGTACTGTTTACTCCGTGTAAGACTCATCAGCAGCTAATCCTTTAAAGATGGTGTTGGAGCAAAAAGGTTGGCACCACAATGTGTGGTGTGCCTGTCTCCCATCTGGTAGCCCTACCGTTGTAGCGTGGGCATGGCGTCATACCCTGACCCAAGGGGGCTCAAGCCTGCAGCTTGCCCTTTCCCAAGCCACAGCGCCACTCTCCACGATTGGGAATGGGAGGGGCGCACTAGCCACAACTTCGCATCCCCCACAGGTCGAATCCCCCACTGCACGTGGGACCAGACAGCTGTATGTGCTGTCATCTGTGGCGTATGTGGCTGATGCTCTGCCATCCCATTTCCTGGCGCCCTCCCCCAGCCGCATTTCCCAGCCAGCCCGTCCCAGCCAACCGTTTTGCTGCATCAAGACTCGAGATGGGACGGGCTGTCGACGCCCACTCGTTTTCTTGCCACGCGACTATCACGAGGCTGGGTTTCAAGCTTTTATTCGCTTTTTACTGCAGAAAAGAGGCGGCCTCTTTCCCAGGCCTTGGCTTTTCTCATGTATCCCAACCACTTCCCTTTCAAAGCAGCACTGTGTACAACCGCCACACACTTGCATGTCTGGAATGCCTGTGGCACCAATATCATTCCATCACATCACGCTCCTTGTAAACACGCCCCTGGACTGACCTCTTTGTGGCACGTTTTGGCCAAGTAGACTTTCGTTTCCCTTTTCACATGAATGATTTTCTCTCACTGTGACGTGCTTTTTGTTTACTTTTGGCCCGGTTTCTGTACGCGCCCGTTCACGTCGCGTTGTAACCGCCCAAGTCCCCCATACCAAGAAACATGCTGAAACGCCATCTGCTAATGGAAAACTAAACTTTTTTTCCTTCTTGCCCATATTTCTGGTCAGGGAAAAAAGTAGTGTGAGAAAATGTCTCCCTTTTATCGGGACCGCTTCCTTGTTCAAGCCTGTTTCATCTTGTGACTTGCCCATCGGTCCGGTCCAAGACATTTCTTTTGGGCACCAATAAACCTAAGTTGCATAGCTTCAGGCTGCCCTTCTAAGCCTTCGTTGCCGAAGAAGAAGCGAAAAGAAGACGGATTAGAAAAGTCTGTTCATTTATAACGTTTTTAACCGACCGACTTCCCATTGTAGCAGACGGCAGGCTCAGGCATGCGGTTGTTTGAGCCCCCATTCTCCGGTTTTCTTGGCTACGAGGCAAACATCCAAAAGGGACACCTTGAAAGAACAAAGAAGTCGAGGCAGGGTTGAATGCTTCGAGACAAAATGTCTCAAATGTTGCTGTCGTTCTAGCCTTCAGAAGATGCCGTGGCGCAGTCTACTTCAGCCACCGAAGGGGCGCTGTCCGAATGCAAGCCCGAAACGGTCAATAACCGAGATCAGTCAGACGACGAAGTAAAAGACATTTTTCGACGAAGAACTTGGCCTATCCTGTGCAGCCGGACGAGCCGTCTAGGAACTGTCTGCTATTACTCTGACTATGAGAAGCGTCCATTGAGCAGGCAACGTAACCAAGTATTTTGAGCAAAAAAGTAAATAAGAAAAAATGCCGGTTTTATTAAGATCGCTAGAAGGATTTGTTTTCAAGCCTTTACTTCTGCATGGACACACGAGTGGCGGTGAAGACTGTCAATCCATTCAGCAGCATCCGCATCGCGGGGCTTGAACGGGCGCTTTACTGCAGAGGCGGCCCCCCGTGTCTCTTTGTTGGTGACAAACCAATTTCTGAATTCTCAAAGTCTGATAAAACATCATCTCATTTATCTCTACTACTCGAATCATAAAGTCCGATGTAGTTCTTTCAAAACCCAGCGCAGAAAGGCGAAAAAGGCTTTCAAATTGACTATTAGGGCATCGGATTTCTATCCTCCCTTCTACTCTTCCGATACGATTTCACGCACTCGGCTGACCTGGACACGATCGCAGACACGAAATATGGAGATTTCAGAATTCGCTCTGTGCAGGACATTGGTGCCAAGCGAGTCTTTTGCTACATAGGCGCCCAGACTGACTTGAAGATACACCCAGAATATTGGACGACTGCACTGCAGCGGGTGGTCAGGCACGCTCTTTGGGTGCGCGAGAACGAGGAAGCCCAGGACGAGAATATTCCCCTTTTCTTGGCGGGGCACATTGGCACCTACTCGCGCTTCTATGAGCTGCCCGGCAGCGAAAAGGAGGCCAAAAACTGGGAGCCAGCTGGTGGTCGCTGATTTGAGCTCGCGGATGACGAAGAAGAGCTCTGGCATCTATAGGCTACACTTTGTGATGCAGCGTTGCCTCCAGGACGACCATGTTCTACATCTGCCCCCCAAACCGCGTCTGCCCCCCTTCAGAAGCTCTCACACCCTGGGTCGCTCATCGACAAACCCAGTGAAAAAGGCCCCGGCCCTTACAGTCACCGACTTTAACCATGCAAGAATTCGCTACACCTTTGTAGGGAACGTCCGTCCGCTAACCCGGTCTCAGTGCTTGGCAACACGCATGCAGCTGTGGTACTACCAGCAAATCCGCGAGGCAGGATCCACGAAACAGAATGTGGACAACTTCTATTTGAACTTTCTGAGCAAAGTATTTGACGAGGAATGGGGGATTGAGTAGAATACGGGCATTTGCCTATTCACCAACTTAGACAATGCAACTCTCTCGAAAAACGCTCTTGACCTTTTTAATTATGACTTAGGTGGCCTACATCCTGGCCAAAGAAACAATCCTGGGCAAAGTAACAGCCCTGGGCAAAGAAACGTGCTTATATAAGGCCTGGTGATTCTCGTCTATTAATTACAATAGAGCTTCTCGACCTGTCCGTCCACTCCACTACATCAAACCAACGAAACAAAAATGTATGACCATCTGTTTCCCGAGCATGCCTGCATTCTGTGCAGCTTCGACATTACGGAGGGCCGTCTAAGGGAGGGGAGGGAATGGCTTAGTGAATATCGAATCGGTAAGCTCTGGCCAAACTAACTCGCATTTATGCGTATTAACACAACTTGTGTATCGCGACAGTGTCGGCGCCCATGTCAGCGGGGTTGGACTTTTGTGTTGCAAGGGATGACGACCACGACCCAATATGGCGTGTGCCATCAAAAGTGACACTTCGATAGGACGAAGTGCAGAACGAAAATGAATTCAAGGAAATTCCACTGATGAAAGCCGTGCCGGAAAAAGACCTTCATGGCTTTATCCTCCACGACGCCTGCTGGAGGCTGCTGCAGAAAGTCCCTGGAGCAGCGAGTCTCTCTTTGGAGCTGTTGCTCAGCGTATGCCAATCTTTACCATTCCTTCTCTGGTTCAATGGAGTAAGTTGGGGCCATGACTTTGAGGGGCGTATGAAGCTTGATACGGACCGTTGGTACCCATGGCACGAGGAGTTTAGAGGTGTCTCTCCGAAGGAACTGGTTTTAATCCTTTCCAAGGACCAGGACCGGGAATCAAGGCAGTAATCTCGAATTTGAAATCAAGTCTTCCTAACTGGATGAGACTTGATCCACGATCCGAGTATTGTGGTTGCTTTTCCCGCCTTCCCCTGGAAATATGCCAGATGATACTCGACCTTCTCCCTACGCGTGATGCGCTAAGTCTTCGCCTAGTATCGTGGAACTTTTATGCCTTAGTTTCTGACATATCCTTTTGGCAACCACGATTTACTCCCGAAGGTGAAGCTGGATACTTATTCGAGGCTAGGGATGGCGAAATATACAGAAACCTTGACTCGTTGTTAATGCTCTACCGATTTTCTAGACAAGACAATACATCCAAAGAGCGTGTGAATCGACAGAGGGTCTGGAACTTGGCACTGAGGTTGCTTCCGGTCATCCAGACACCCTTGATGCGCAACATCTCGTCACCCCACATCGACGAACTACACTCTGGGGATAAGGTTGCTCTCCACAGCAAGATGCGGAAAGCAGGATTTTCTGATGAAAATCGCACGACACAGATACCACGCTACCCAACTACAACTGCTGAAATCCAAATCCCCTCCGGTACTGTCAAAGTGAGTATTGCGGTAATCACTACTGGCATTTGGGATTATGTCACAGGCATCAGGGTGCTGAGCGACGATGGGACCAGCCAATATGCAGGCTACTTATTTGACAGAAACGAAAAGATCTACAGCCTGACTGAGATATGTGGTTTTAGAGTTGCCATGGGATCATATAGAGTGAGAGCGATCCAAGTTGTGGGACCGAAGCAGCAGGCCTGCCACCGGGTTGGCCGCACAGAAGGAGTTCCGATATCTGACTGTCTTGTGGCTAGCAGTGCGATAACTAGCCTACGGGTTACCGTTGATGTAAGTGGAGCTTCTTCCTTTTGATCTTTTATCCGTATGTACTCTAACCATGTTTTATAGGGATACAAGATCACGGCGCTCTCGATAAATGTCAATCAATCAGGCGAGTGTCTAGAAGCTCACAGGCCAGGGAGATACCGCCATCTGGTACCCTAGACCACCTCCATTGGATCTCATGTTGAACGAAAGCTCTTTTACGGGCATTGAGCCTCTCGATACCGTGTATGAACCCCTCTCATGGATCCATTTCGGAGGCTGCAGAGGCGACAGGCTCCCTCAAATAACAGGCCTGCGATGTTGTTTCACTTCTATACTATACGGACTGGAATTCATATAAAACGGTGAAGTAAACAATGACGCAATGGTGATTGACTCTATGAGAGAGCATGATCAGTTTGGGTCTATGAGAGACCGAGATAGCGAGGAGCCGGTAACGATGTTCACTATTGATGGTGCGGGCGGTGAGCGAGTCTGCTCCCTTACGGTCGGCATAAATCGCTACTCACGCCATGGAGCTCCAAAGTATTATTCTGTAAGAATTATCGCATTACTACCAGCCATTCCATTTAATTGCATGCTAACAACGATCGGGGTTCAGATTATCACCAATCAAGGCAGGACTATGCATCTGGGTAAGAAGCGTAATAACATGGAGATTCGCGAACTTGCAGTCGCCCCTGATACCACTATGACTGGATTATATGGCCATTATGTATGTTTATAAAACTATTCCGTTTGCTACAACAGTGCTAATGAGAAGCAGAGCATGAAATCGGCGGCATTTGTCAACATCGGCGTCATCTCTGAACGTCTCTAGAAACTCATTCTGAGAGAAAATCGATGTTTTGTATCCGTTGCGAAATTTGAATTAGATCCTATTGCATTATCATTTACTCAATATTTGCCACTTCAAGCTTAGTTCTGGGCTGAAAGAAAGATAGACCGTGGCCAGGCAGCGAAGTAGAGATTATGGCACGGGCGCGAAAGAAACTCATGTTGCGTCTGTAGTTTTTCATATCTATTCTGCTTTTAAGAGAAACAAGCATAAATAAAGCCTGTCATTAGAATCCCTTCGTGAACCATCTCGATTTAAGGCAGTTCCGCTACACGTTCCTGGAAGGTCTTCTCCGCCCGCGTCCATACACCAGCAGTCTGGCGGTCCTTGAGCTCAAGAAGACTGGGCAAGAGCAGACCAGAATACTCGTCACTGGCCTCGCGGGCAATCATGGTCGGCAGATGGTCAATCGCGATGATGCGCAGCTCAGGTCCCTCAAGCTCGGCCTTGGGCGCCACCGTGGGGCTGTCGAACGAGCTGTAGCCCGAGTAGACGGGGATTGGGTTGTTCTCGCTGTTGGGGTCACAGCTGACGTCGCAGATGACGCGCAGGCGGCGCTCCGGCGTGGAAAGCTTCTCGATTGTGGTGAAAGGAGGGACCTTGTGCGCGCCCAGGTAGACGCAGTTGACGAGAATGTCGGCCTGGGTGATTTCGTCAAAGGGGCCGCCCTTCTTGGTCTCGGGCAGATCCCACTTGATGAGCGAGGAGGTGGGGATGCCAGCAGCCTCGCAGGCGGCAATGGCACCGCTGCCGCAGCGGCCCAGCGCACCAATGATCATGAGCTTGGGGTACGCGCCGTTGTTTTTGGGCAGCGCCTTGGCGATGGATGAGCGGACCAGGGCGATGAGGTCCGAGGCGGAGTCGAACGCGGGGACAGCGGGCTGCGGTACGCCGGGATGCAGGAGCTGGTGCGACCAGGACAGCAGGGCGAGAGCCGTGCCTGCGTAACCGGCGCTCCAGCCGAAAGCAGCGACGCGCTGGCCCTTGTCGTTTACCAGAAACTCAAGATCGTAGAGCAGGCCGTTGGCCTTGGAGAAGCGAGAAAGCTCAGTGGTCCAGCCATCCTGCTTCTTGAAGCAGTGGTGGAAGTGAATGTAGGTGTTGGGCAGAGGAGCTGGATATCGTGTTAGCTATTGCTGCAAACGCTTGGTGCCTCCACCACTTACAGCCGTCAGTGGGAAGCTCCTTGAGACCCAGAATAATATCGTCCAAGGGCGCAGTCTTCCATGAGCCAGCAGGAATGATTTCAGCGCCAACGGCCTTGAATTCGCTGTCCTTGTAGATGCGGTCAGGATACTCCTCGACCTTGAGGACGTAGCCGGCATCAATGAGGGCCTTGGCGGTCTGAGGGGACACTAGTGAACGCGGTCAGTCTTGCGCCGCTGGGAGCTTGCCAATCGTCGCTTTTCAGACTACGTACGAGGAGAGCGCCTCTCAAAGGCCTTGGTTTCGGATCTTAGGTGAATAACAGGCGCCATGATGTGTGTTGTGATGAATTCGAAGCTGTTTGAGTGGTGAAGATGGAGCTCGAAAAGCTCTGTCTGTAAGTGACTCAGTACGTAAGCTATCCGGCATCGGCTAGTGCGCTCTTCCCACCGAGTCACGTGAGTTGTGTCGGCCTCGCGCCGCAGACGGCCTGGGAAGAGTTGGAAATTAATTTATTAATAAAATATATGCAGCTGCTGAAGTTTAAAAAAAAAGAAGAAGTGCAGAAAATGCAGTATTTCATATGCTTCGTGTAATCCGGAGTTTAATGTGACAGGAATTAGCAGAACTGAGACTATCCCCATTGACATGACAGATGGGCGCCAATTTCATTGACAGAGTTTGTATAGGATAAATATATGGGATTTTTTTTCCTTGATTGAATAGGCATTCTTTTATAAAACCACTCAAATTACTGTTGAAATATCCTGCAGAGCATTATGGCGCCGTTGGCAGCGCAGCAAGCTGAGGACTTACACGCTGGGTGTAAAACTAGTAACGTTTTGGTGTATGAGAATGAAGGTAGGGGCGTGGGTGGCAAAGTTTAGAGCCAATATGCTTATCCTGTTGATTGTAAGAAGGGGTAACTAAACTGACGCTTCAGAATACGCAGTGGCCGGCATGCCCAGTGTGCGAACAGCGTCCCACCCAAAGAAGGCTGGACAAGGCAAGTAGGCCTGGTTACTGGGAAGCACCATCGCCTCAGTCTCGAGGACGGCGCGCTCAATACAAATTGACGCCCAATTATTTCGATGCAACAGAACTTCTAAGTGTGGCTGTGCAAATGCAGCGGAAGCCAGAGAGCCCAACAAGGCGAAGCAAAATCGGTGCTGCATTCGCAAGTATGGCTGACGACGCCGCAGCATAAGCTGCGCCACAGAAACCGTGAACACCAATTCATCCCTCAATAAAATGCTCACCGCCTCAGCGTAGTCTGTCAGAGATGGCGACTGAGGCAGGTCGGGCTCACAACACCACGCCCCGTCTACAGTCAACATTCAGCCACGACCGTGCAATTTGGGAAGGTAACAGGTGACATGGCTCATGACTGAGAAATTTTTAAATTATCACCGAGCGATGCATGGGTGGCTGTCGTTCCGCCGCCGAGCTAGTGCTCGGCCTGCATGAGCTTTTTGGCAGCTACGCATCTGACATTGACTGGCAGATGGCACGACGGCAGATCGTCTCGGGCCGGGCATTCTGGCAACTCGCGATGAGGACAAAAAAAGAAAATGGCGGGTTGGCGTGAGGGTGGCAGGCTCTGGACAGACAAGGATTCCTGTTTTTGGCCCCTTCGGATCCACATCAGTAGCCTCAGTTTTATGATGAGGGCTTCGGCGGGGTGTAAAGAAACATGCTATGCTTTGATCCTCGGAACGCTCCTCTCAAAGTGACTCGACTGGATACTTGTACATGGGTATTTAATGGATCTGGAGAGGTGGCTTGCCGCCTACCTGACCCGGGGTGCATACTAGTCCGATTTGGCACCTCGTCTAATGAGCAAAGTAGGCCTTGCGGCATATGGATGGAGTCGGAGAAGATGTGATGCAAGGGCTGGGCAAACAGTGTAGAGGGATGGTGTGCCGACGGGTGTTGCGCGAAGGCCTTTTTGCAGAACCCGAAGGCGGAGGACTGTCGGCGTTTGGGGTTGCGTATGGACATAGAGCCCAACTCAAGAAATAGTTATGAAGCGTCCCGGAGCGGAATAAATACAGAGGAAAGAATTGAAGACTGTGTTATCACGGCTGAAATCAACATGGAAAGAAAGAATAATAAAGCTAGGACAATCCATCGCGGAACTTTCTGAACAAGGCGCTGTCGTAAATTTATAAAGTTCCCAAACCGGAGTCAGCCCGCCAACCAGCTGCTTCATTTCACAGATACCGCACTTAGCGCTGCGAACCAGAGGTGTGTGGTTAAAGTGTGCAACGCGACCGAACTATGGTTGACTCGCCGCAAAGGCGTTGAACAAGTAGATAATGCGACGTTCCCATGGGAAAACGCCACGCCTGTTTCGCGCGAGTCCTTCATGAGCATCAAAATACGACTTCCGTGGGGCAGCAGCGTTTTAGTGTTGCTCTAACAGGTAGGTTGACTCGTTTCGCAGAGAACTCGCCGCGTCACCCAGAATAAAGAGTGAAATGCTGAATTGTCATGCGGGCCTAAATCTGGTGCTAAAAGGGTACCCTTTCCCGCGCTGCCACCAGGCGGAGATGCTGCAGCTGGGTAACGAGTGGAATCTTGTCACCGTAGGTGTGATGAATATGAAAGGAAAAAAAGTGGCGTGAGAGGGGTGTCGAAGCCAAGTAGTGGTGGTGTGTGGCGACGCACCCTCCATTAATCATGAGTGCTTTGGAAGCTCAGAGGACGATGTGATGTTGCGGTGAGGGATGGCCAGTACAGGGCCCTGATCAGGCAGTGTGGTTTGGTATGGAGCTACAATGGTCTGTGAATCACCTTCTCGAGTTTGCAGAGATCGGCTCATGCACGAGTGCGCTTCGCAGGACCTGTAAGTGTAATAAGTATCAAGTGGAGTGAAAAGCCAGCAGGAGATGCCAAGAGCCAAGCCAGCGCCAGTAACTGTTCGAGCACTACTTGGTTCTCCAGAGGCAAGAAATAAAATACGGAAATAGTACGAAATACACATGCCGACTATTTCTTAGCAGCGATTGAAATGGCTTGTAGCTGGTCTTGTAAGTGAATATGGTGAATCTCGACAGCCGTGTCACAGGCTGCTTTGCGTCTTGAGTTCAGGCGCGTTGCTTTTTGTTGACTGATGAGGCCGGTCAAACAAGCTTTTTTCACAGCGGCGCGGCCATCGAGAGCGAACGCCCCGTCGAGAGCGAACGACCACCACAGGCGCCCCAGCTGCTAGCCTGGCCACAGCGCCCGTCAAAGATCCCTGTCCGCACCTCTTTTTCTGCAAGTGCAGGGCTATTTTGCGAATCTGGCGAGTCTGGTCTTAGCCGTGCCTGGTTATCTGGGGCCACGAAGAGGTGTGATGGCTGCACCCCCTGCACACCCCTTCCCCGATCCCCACCCGCTCCCCCTTCCATAGTAGTATTTCACAAAGTTGCAAAGTCACTATCAAGTTATAGCCAGCTGGGGCACCTCTGCGCTGGCAGATCGAGCCTGCAGCGGGCCAGGTATTTGGTCTACCCGGAGCCAGCAACTCCCCCTGTCAGGACGTTATTTTGTTTTATTACTCGAGGTGGGCCACCTTTTCTTTCTTCTGACGTCTTTACTTCTTCCCCAGAAAGCGGCCGAGAAACCCCACACAGGCGTGTGTCGACTTCCACCGATGGGTATAAAACCGGCCCTCCGCCACTGCCATTTTGCAAAATGATATGGCACAAGCGACGAAGAGCAAGCCCGAGAAATCTTTCCGACTATTCATGCTATTGACTTTCCAAAATGTGCTCGCCGCCCCCTCCTTCATCTGGCCAAGTGCCCTCTGATGCTGGCAGCTCCGCGAGCATCGACTTGCCTTCTCTCGAGTCCAACGACGACGATCTTTGCCTATTTCAATTCGACGACAATTCATTTGCTGGAACTTCGAATGAATACACACAACTATTGCCGGACGCAATCGATCCAAGATTGCACAGCAGTGAAGCGACCGAGCGGTCGCCTCGGCCGCAACCTAGCCGACAAGATTGGGAGACACAGAGCGCGACCATCAAGGCGCTGTACTTAGATCAACGCAAAAACATCAAACAAATCATTCGAATCATGCAAGATGAACATGGATTTTACGCTAGGTAAGCACATCGCCACTGCCATATACGCCCATAATTCCAACCCATGCATTGCAGCGAAAAACAGTACCAAGCACGTTTCAGGAAATGGCAAGTCCATAAAAATTTGAATTCGGAAATAATGCGCCAAATTTTACGAATTCGAAAAAGGCGTAAAGATCGTGAGGGGAAAGACACCGAGTTTATCGTGTGGGATAAGCCCGTGCCGCGGGACAAGATCACAAGATTCGTCAAAAGGCACGGCGACACGGCGACGGCAGACATCCTTGCCTGTGAGTTGGTAATTTTTCCTCAACTATTGTATCATGAAAGTTGTAGAGAAAAAAAAACTAACCACACTGTCTCTTATATCAGCAGGGTCGACACCGCCATGCATGACCTACCACACCCCTCGCGCCGCCCGCTCCAGGAGTGTAGCGGACGTAGACGCCGGGCCGGCAGTACCTACCACTGAGGCCCAAACCGCCTTCACCGTATCTTCGACGCTATCAATGGACTACTCCTTTGAC
Source organism: Paracorniculantispora psalliotae (assembly GCA_002796755.1). NCBI lineage: Eukaryota > Fungi > Ascomycota > Sordariomycetes > Hypocreales > Cordycipitaceae > Paracorniculantispora > Paracorniculantispora psalliotae. The sequence continues at coordinate 635,248 of PHFE01000008.1, forward strand.
ACACTGGCGCAGAACAGCACGCAGGACGATTTACACACCCTGGCTCGGAGCGACCAGTCGGCAACGCGGAGGGTACCGCTTGGGCTTACGCAGCTTGATTTGAATGACATTACTTCTCTTCCCGACGCCAGTTCAGGAATCGAGTTGCAGCAAACCATCCAAAGAATACAGCTACTCGCACAACAGGAGCCTACGAGGGATGTCCTATGTCGTCGCTGCAATCGTTGCGGCTTTCTACCAGGTCCCGCAAACCATTTTCCCAACATTCAGTCATACACGGATCTGCGCGACCCTTCACTTGTCTCGCTGCTCCAATTTGCAATCAAATACAACGCCATCGACGTCGTCAAAGGCATCCTGAATCACTGCCAGCACTCAAAGTTTACCCAGCGAGTGCACCCCAGCTTGCTCTGCACGGCCTTGCATCGTGGCCGAACTGACCTTTTTCGATGGCTTTTACTCCACGGAATTGGTGCAAGTGCTGATCTTGCTGATGCCAGCCAAGATTTACTTACACAGGCTCGCATGACAATGCGCCATTTTATCGACGCACTTGTCGAACGTGGCGGTGGCGAGCCCATGGACAGTGCCGTGGGATTTCTTTACCGCGCACGCGTCATCACGGAGACCGTCTGGAGAACGAGTGTGTTGTGGAAGGCGCTGCGACACCAGCGCCCCGGGGTCCTCCGAGAGTGTCTTCGACAGCCAAACGGTGCCGTGCTGCCCGTTGACGATCTCATGGACAAGGCAGATGATATTCGCAAAATTATCAGAGACACACGCTGTTCCAAAGCCGCGAACGTCCTTGTGGCAGCTTTGGAAGAATTGCCCACGGTGTCAGAGCTTACTGTGATGGCGTTGCACCTAGCAACGGCACTTTTGCTCCCCGATGAAGTCCGGCGCATCCTCGCTGCCGGCGCTGATGTCAATGCCGCAATGGCGAATGGGGAGACGCCTCTGCATATTCTTGCCGGTCTATCTGATGATGGCTTGTCTGTGGCACGCATCCTGCTCGGCGCCAGAGCTAACGTGGCAGCCACCGACAGTGTCGGCGACACCCCAATGCACAACGCGCTGCGCCATGACTGGGTAGGTTGGCGCCGCACCTTTGTCTCTGGTTTACGGCAGGCCGGCGCAAGCATACACGCCAAAAACGAACGGGGCGAAACGCCGCGCATCACGGCGGCGCTGAATATGAAGCTGGCGTCGGCGCCCTATGGCATGCAGTGGTGTCTCGACAATGGTGCCTGCCCACAGGCGACCGACAACGCCGACAACACGGCGCAGCTGTACTACAACAGTCGAGTCTACGACAACACCCAGCGGCAACGTCAAGTAGACGACTTTTGTGCACTACCGACTTTGAATCAACTGCTGGTGTGGAGATCGACCGCGAGCATGGCGGAGGCGTGGAGCGTCTGGCCACTGGAACTCGAGAACTTGCCGACGACAAGCCCACGTCTGGAGACACTACAGAACCGATATGGATCCGTATACGAAGATTTAAGGGACCCCATGGCAAGTGATACGAACTGAAAATCGACTGGGATACAAGAGTGTCATTATGGGGTTGATACACGTCACAATCCCGACGTGGGAGTGGGATGCTAACGTGTAATTAGCGATGAGGAACGAATGAACGGCTGGTACGTTAGATGATGGGAATTTTTAAAGGTTAAACCAATTAGATATAATAGTTTGTAAAGTTTGTAATTTGTATATTAGAAAGTCCGTCACAAGAAATAGTTTAGACAATGAATCAGTCACTCTGCAACAGCAAATGAAATGGCCAGCCATGTTCCTTCATGCAATTCGTGATACCGTGAAACATTCATAAAACGAAGGATTTCCGACGAAGACAGCTTACGCAGACATGGAGTCACCGACAAAAAAAATGCCTATGACTACAGGGAGAGCAACTACGAATCGACGGGGGCGCAGAGAACCAGCAGCGACGAATTCCCCAACGGAACTTGCCCGTCCGCCAAACGCTCACAGAGGCAATGAATAGCCGTCGGCAAGGCCTGGGTGTGAATAATTTGTTACAGAGCCGGAAGGCCGGCGTCTCCGAAACCAGCGGCTGCCCAGTCGGACTGCCACACACGGCACGGTCTCTGCTATCGGGTGGTCGGCCGACGCGAGGAACCTGAAAAAAGAAATGCAATAAAAAAAAAGAAAAGGGCAAGACCAGACAAAAGTGGTCGACGGTGGAGATGACGAGCGCCAACTCGACACAGCTGCGTCGAAACTTGGGCCACGCAGCGTGGTCGCGTGTCTGGGAAAAAGGCGCCCGGATGTTGCGGTGAGGATGGCTTGCGTGGATGAGTGAGCCAATCATCGGCCAAGCAAAAAAAAAAGGGGGAAAAGAAACCACATGAAAAGAAAAGGCACAATAAATAAATAAATAATAGTAATCATGAAAAGAAAAAGAGACTACAATGCTAGGCAGCACGGTTCGTATTACGATGATTGGCTCAACATCATGAACTTATGGGCGTGCGCTGGCTCTGGGCTGAGACATGCTGGTGTCCTTGTACCTTGTTTCCACAGAACAAACGAGGGAAATAAGGGACGAAACTAATGATATTATTTCTTTTTCTTCGGTGCAGGCTAGCTGAACCTACCTACTCACCGGATCTCGTATGCAAGTGTCCTGGCACCGCTGGCGTTGGGCGTGTTCCTGCATACCACCCACCCTCTGAACCCCAGTTCAGTAACCGGTCCCGTTCGGCTTTTTCCTTTCTTTCCTTTTTCCCATCATCCTGCCGCTCGCTTCTTTCGGGCGAGGCAAAAAAAGGAAAAAAGGGAGAAGGAGAGGCAAGATGGCGCGTCAAACGACGAGGAGGGGAGAGCACACAGCCTCTCTCAACACTTGGTCTGAATCCTTACACACACGCCCTCGTCTTTTACTTTTTTCCCCCAACCCACACGAAGAAGCATTCAGAGCTGAAGAATGGTACGGGGATGGACGTGGCCCTGCCTTAGTCTGCATGACCCTGCAAGGGCCACACACCCTTTCGACCCCCTCGGCGCAAGCAGTGCCGGCCCTGTTTGGCTTTTCCTCTCATCCTGCCTGCCACCTGGGCGACAAAAAGTAATAATGAAGAAGACAGCGCCCCAAAATGATGAGGAAAAGCAAGCAAGAAAAAAAAAAGGCTCATGGTGGGGGCAAAGGCAGCGCGAGCGACACACCCCTCTGCAACACTTGTCTGTAGAGCTAGTTTGATAGTTCCCGCTTCTGTTGTCTTACACCCTCCTCCCCAAACTGCCTTCTCGTCGTTTTCCTCTTCTCAGCCAACCCACACAGGGTAGCTTTCAGAGGCCGAAGAATTATGCGGGATGGACAAGGGCCTGTCCTAGCCTGCATCGTGTTCCTGCAGCGACACACACCCTTTCATCCCAGCCCAGCAGCAGCGGTCCCGTTTGGCTGATCCCCTCCTCCTGCCGGACCTCCTCTTCGGACGACAAAAAGTAATGAGGAAGACGGCGCCCCAAATGATGAGGAGAGGGCCAAAAAAAAAAAAAAAGGGCTCACAC
>PHFE01000008.1:638822-703363 GCA_002796755.1 Paracorniculantispora psalliotae
CTGAATTCTTACACAACTCCTCTTCACATTGCCAAGCCGTCTTTCCTCTTCACCCAGTGCGCACAGAGGCCAAAGAATTATGCGGGATGGGACGGGCCCTGTCTTAGTCCTGCATCTTGCCCCCCTGCAAGACCACGCACCCATTTCTCAGGGACCTGGTTGCCACTCCTCAATGCTGCCCTCTTGTCTCTGCTTGATATTGTCCAAAAGAAGAAGATTTTGATGGCGTCTGCATGATGAGAGGAAAGAGCCAAGAGGCAAATGCGACGTTGACGAGGGCACAACACGCCCAAGCACCCCTCTCCCGCGGTTAACACGCAACCACGTCACGATGTTGTGCACCGACCAGCCCGGCAGTCGGGACATGAGACTCAGCGGAACATCGCCGGCCGAGTCGGCCGATGAGTATGATGGCGACCGTTCGCCTTGCGAGTGGGCTTGTGCGGGCAAGTGTTTAAAAATTTTTTTAATTAAAATCCGGGGGGGCCGCAAATGCCGGCGCGCTTACTCCGTTTCGGCGCCGGCAAGAAAAAATAAAAATAAAAATAAGAAGACTTACACCGGGACAGAAAGGGGGGGGGGGTGCCCGAAGTCGCCACGATGTAGACAGACCAGGAACAGGGTTCCGTGCCACTAGCCACCTCTTGAGGCTCAGGATAAGGAATAGGGAAGAGGGGTGTGTAAAACAAGTATTAAAAGGTAAAATCAATTTATTCAGGCGACCCGACGTTATTTCCCACCGGGGGGTCGGTGGCCAGGCCCGAAGCCGCCACGAAGCCGCCACGAAGCCGACAGACCAGGAACAAGGGTCCATGCAAGCAACCAGCTTCGAAGGCTCAAGATAAGGAATAGAGAAGGGGAAAGGGGGAGGGGAGGGGGTAAAACAAGCGTTTAAAGGTGAATCAAGTATTCAGGCGGCCGTACGTTATTTTCCTCCTGGGGTTGGGGAGGACCAAAATGCTGGAGCAGGAACAGATCTTGGCTCACGCTGGCGTACGTACAATTTACATCTGAGAAGGTAAGGGGGAGGGGGTGTCCCGAAGCCGCCGCGAAGCAGACAGACCAGGAACAAAGGTCCGTGCCGCTAATCAAGCCTCTCAGGCTCTGGATGCTACGAGTAAAAGAATATGGAAGGGGTGTGTGTGTGAAATATGAGCGTTGAAAGTGAATCAAGTATGCAGGCGACAGGACCCTACCTTATTTCCTCCCGCGGGGGCGGGGGGTGGGCGAATCCAGGAACCGCCACGATGCTATGCTACAGACCAGGAGGAACATGGGGCCGGGCTGACAGTCAACTTTCTAGGCTCGCTCGGGATGTTTTGCTCAGCCGCATCGTGCCGCAATGGCGCGCGATGGCATGGAAAGGATAGAGAACGGGGGTGCTGTGTGAAACGAATGAAAAGAAATCCAAGCATTCAGGGCAAGCCGGCAAGTAGTCAAGCCCGGTTTTCTTCGGCCAGGCAGCGCCACGATGCAGATGGGCGAGGGGACAAGGCGTCCAGCTGGGCTGACAACCAGGCTGATAACCAGCCTTTTTCGAGGCTCGGGATGTTTTTTTGCTCAGCCGCATCGGTGCCGCAAATCGTTGTGTGATGCATGGAACAGATAGAGAAGGGGAGGCTGAGGCTGTGTACAACAGAAGCAAAAAAATCAATAGTTCGGGCGGGTGAGGAGGTGTGGCTTTGAAATCAGCCCATCTCTTCGACGGGTTGTTGACTTATAGACAACAGCACTGTTGGGGGGGAAGGCTGCGCCGCCATGCTTGATGGCTCTCACCTCGTTCCTGTTCTCGGGCGGACTGGTTCTTGATGCATGGGGAGGTTTTTCATGCTGTAAATCCAAGAGTTTCAGTGCGCCCGTACTCAGTGCGTTCCCTCTATGCATTCTATCGTTTCTGGTAACATAGACGCTTCCCTTTCAACAAATTTCACATACATTTTGAGCCTCCTTTCCAAGCGCTTTTTCATCTTTCAGTCACTCTGCTTGTGCGCTATCGGTCTCTGGCTAAGTATCTCACTGTCGTGCGCTTGATATGTGACGTGATGTTACAATAGATCTCATTGCACTACCTATCACCAGTCCTCATCTGCCTTTCCTCCCCAGTTTCAAGCCTCTCCTATTCCTTTGATCCCAAATCTTTCTTCCCAAGTACATTTTCCCAATTTCATCCCATGAAAGAAAAACCACATGTTAATTCTTATGTTTGTAGTCATTACCAACCTCCCATATCCCCTTATCCTTTCTTCATTTTCCTTCACCATTAAAAAAACACAAACTGTTGCGGAATTTTCACAGACGGTCCTCCGTCCTCACAATACCAAAAAAAAGCCGGAACAAATAAAAGAAGAGGTATCTCACATGCCAGACACTTTAACAAAAAAAACACATTATAAAAGACAGAAAAAAGACATGGCCAAGAAAACAATAAAAATCTTCCATATGCTCAATGATGCTTTGTGACAGAAATATGAAAACGAAAGAAAAGACAGGTATCAACGGCGAATGCGTGAGGAGCCGCTGCTGCTGCGCGGGCGGTAGCCGTCTTGTGCAAACCCGGGATTCACAGGTGGTAAATCCGGCGGCGGCGCAAACGGCGCGGAGCCGGGCAGCGTGAGGAAGCCCCCCTCCGCATTGCCCACCATAACGCTGCGCCGCGCCGCACCGCGATCCCAGCCTTGGCCTTCGACGTCCGCCGCGAGGCCGTAGTGACTTTCGCGCCGCGAGGCGGCTGACGAGGACTGCTGGTGCGCCGGGGCCGCGGGGCTGCTGCTGCGCTGCAGGGCGTCGACGCGCGCAAAGTTCCACTGGCCAAACTCGTCGCTCTTGGTAAAGACCTCGAGGGTCTGGATCGGCGCGCGGCCGGTCGCCTGCGGCGCAAACGGGTTGTTGGAGCTGAGGCGGTGCTGGGCGAGCTGGCCGGCGCTGGCGGAGAGGCCCGGCGAGCGAGGCACGGCGCGCGGGCTGGCCAGGGGGCTGCTGCTGTACTTGGGGCTCGTCATGCCGTTGTTGTTGCTGCCGGGCGAGCCGGGGGCGCCGCTGGACGGGGGCGGGGAGACGCGGAGGGCGGGCGCGCCACGGGTCGACGACATGGAGGAGCTCTGATGGCGATGGCGCGCGCCGTTGCCGCTGAGGGCGCCGCCGGGGGCGGGCATGGCCTGCAGCTTATCGGGGAAAGACTCGTCGTGGACAAAGAGCTTGCGCAGGCGCGGCAGGTTGCTGGAGAGGATCGAGTTGGCGACGTAGGTGTAGTGGGTGTTGGCGGCGGAGGCGTCCTGCGCCGAGGTGGTGCGGCCGGAGACTTCGAAGCGGAGCGTGCGCAGGGAGCGCGAGGCGAGGGGCGGGATGCCGGCGTTGTGGGGGAAGGGTTCGGATATTTTGCTCTGCAGAGCGAGAGTGCGAAGGGAAGTGGCCATGGTCAAGATATCAGCCAGACCGGAAGCCTGCACGCCAGTGTCCTTGAGGGTTAGCACTTTGAGGGCCTGCTGGGTTTCGAGCCACGCTAGGTATTCAATTAGGCCAGCGGCTGTGACGCGGGGTGTGTCTTTGAGGATAAGCTCTTCCAGAGGAGGAAGCGCGGGGAGGCCTTCAGTCGAAAGGAGCACCTCGTCCGACAGGCTGTCCGTCTGGCTGACCTTGAGAGCGCGCAGGTTCACCAGGCATCCGAGGACGTTTCGCATAGTCGTGGGGTCGATGTTGAGACGCTTAAGCTCGAGCACCTGCAGGCGCGTCCAGACCTGCCCCGTGGCGAGCATGGCGAAGCTCCGCTCCGAGCCGGCCATGTAGGACATCTTGCGCAGCTTGGGGCAGCGGGCCTGAACTTCCAAGCGCAGGGTGGCGTAGGCGGGCTCGTCGGCGAACATGCCCTCGGGGAGGTCGACGTAGTGCAGGTCGGGCAGGACGGCAATGGTCTGGGCGAGCTCGACGTAGCAGAACTCGCGGAGCATGTAGGGCGTCTTGAGGTACTGGACGAGCTTGCCGATGCGGGTGGGATCGTCGCGGACGGTGCGGCGCAGGAGCCGGAGCCGGGCCTGGGCCGTGTCCTCGGGGACGCCGTTCTGGTCGAAGCGGCCTTTTTTCTTGCGGCGCTCGGCGAGCCAAGCCTCCATCTTGCAGTAGTGGACGGGTTCGATGCGGACGCTGTGGTAGAGCACGCGGATGGCGGGCGGGCGCCAGGCGCGGCTGACCTGGGTGCAGTGGGAGAGGTCGCGCAGGTCGCAGAGGACGCAGCAGTTGTCGTCCTTGCCGCTCTCCTCGCACGTGTCGAACGACTCGTCGCGGGCGTGCGGGCAGACGTGGCCAAAGATGCGCTGGAGGACGTCGGGCGGCAGCTGGGCGAGCTTGAAGGCGGACTCGCGCGTGGGCGGGAAGAGAGGCATCTGGCCTGCGCCGGCGGGACGGAACTCGGCGGGCACGTCGAGCTGGAGGCTGCCCTTTTTGTCCTTTTTGCGAAACGGCAATCTCATGATGGCGGTTTGTCTGTGTGTGTGTTTGTGTTGGTGTTGTAAAGATGAGGAAAACGTCGAGAGTAGCGCCGTGCGGTGTCAGGAGAGAGTCTCAATGTCTGTGTAGCGGTAAGGTTGCAATGTTGGGATGCAGAAAGCGAACCAGCGCTCGGCACGTCAGGCGTCGATGGATGTTAAGAGCGCGGGCGTTGAAACTGACGATGAGGATGGTGGGATACTAAAGAGAAGGAAAAGATGTTGTCTTGATCGTCGTAGTCTTTGGCCTTTGTTCACCGTTTCGAGCAGGCGTTTTCCCCTTTTTCTCCCGTTCGCGCTGCAGTAGCGAGATGGATGGGGGAGAGAGAAAGAAGAAGAGGAGCGAAGAGTGCGGGAAGGCTGAAGGCGGCGCGGGGTGTGGCAGCGGCGCGAGGCGGACGGGGACGACTAGTAAAAATAGCCTGGGGGCTATAGCTTCTGCACGCACCCGGCTCTGGGCTAGATTGGGCGAGGATGCGCGACGGCGGAGTCGGCACAAAGACCACAGGGTTGGGTGAGAGTTTGATTGCTGTTTGGATATGAATGCCAATAGTTTGCTCGTGGGTTCGATTGTTGGGAATAAAGAAGACGTAGGACGTAAATTCTTTGGTTCGCGTCGTCGGCAGGGAGGCGGTGGTTGATATGGAGTGTCGATATGTGGTGACACGAGACAAAGTGATTGGCGGACAAGAAATGTTTGACTTGTAGTAATGAAGAAAACAAGAAAGAGAAACGTCGCGAATAAAGGTAAAACAGTACAACAGTTGAAAGAAAGGTAGTTCAAAGGGAGAGAAAGCGGTTCAAAGGGCGGATGAGATGGTGCCGTGGTAAGGCCAGCAAACAAGCTTATAACCTTTTTTTAGGAATCTTGATTTTTAACCGACTTTTTGTCTCTGCCATCCCTGTTCGAAATGACTCTAAAAAAAGTATTGGCCGATGCTGGGGTGTTGAGAGGCAAGCCACACTGCCCTCAAGACGAGCGGCCCAATCATTGACAGCCGGTACAAGAGAGAGCGTACGACGATCTACGAGACGGGCCCAGCACACTGAAGTTGTTCGGTTCCGAAAGCAAGGTAAGCGCTGAGCGCAACACTGGTACGGCGCATCCGCACCCACCACCAATTGTGCCTTGCCCTTTCTCTTCTTGTGGATTGGGTGGTTTGGGCGCTCGCAATCTCCCGGAGCGTGTCACTTATTCCGGGGATCCTGACAAGGCGCACCCGAAGTGCCCCTGCATGTCCACACCAAAATAAATTTGTAAAAAGTCAAACAGACTCGAATGTGAATACAAACGGCTCTGAATTAGAGCAGAATCTCTTCTTTGTATTTTTCGCATTTCTTTGGCTTATTTGCTGTCATGCAGGCAGGCCAGCGGCATCTGGCATCACAATACCCCTGGAGCTAGTCCCCTGCCAGCTTTCCAGCCCCAGTCGCCGCCCCTCCTCCTCCGCCTGCTAGCTCAGCCAATAGTGTCGTCGGCCACTCCAGGGCTGATGAACCTTGCCCATTGTACGCGCCAGAAGATGCCCAAGAGACAACACCGTTTTTGGTTGTCGTGTATTTTTTCTAGTATTACAATGAAAGCTGGATGGCCGTCTTCTTTTATGGCATCTTTTTTTGGAAGAAAGATGCTGAATTCATCGCAAGAGCTGGACCCATCTGCAACGTTCGTCGATCGGCATCTGTCGACTCACTAGACCACTTAAAAAATCAAGGCACCGCCGCCCCGAACGCCCAGGGACCTCGACTGGAGAGACAAAGTGACGTCTTGCTCTTGCATGGATATCTTACTCCGACCTTGTGCCGTCCCGTCTCTGAGCATCGTACCAGTGCCAACCGTCAACATCATTCATCAACATCCTTGCTCGTGGAGCGTAGCCTCGGCTGCCTCCCACCAATGCAACACCGTCAACCCCCCTGGTGACTGTCCATCACTACGGAACGATGGTGGCAGCTACGTCAAATCGAACCAGGGCTAATAATGGTCCGGCTACTTGCTCTCTTTGCTTTTTCCCAACGGCTACTCCGGAAAGCAACCTGGCCAGTTCCATCCCGCTGTCAGACATCCCTGATACCCGCCTAGCCAGCTATTCCCGGCCCGTACCATCACAGTCACTCATGTAACCTCTTTTTAAACGGTGTGTTATTTAGACAAAACCGCCAAGATGCTGATTCACATGATCAAAATGAGTGTAAAAATCAAATGTATTATTCCCGTCTATCCCAGCCTCCCCGAGCCAAAAGGCGCCGCGTAGATGAATTGTACACAGAAAGTCCTAAAAAGTATTACACAATGTAGTAATCAGCGCCTCTCGGCCCTCTCCTGGCCCTCCTCTTTTCTTTTTGTTTCAATACCAAGTTTCCGTAAAACATGTCTACCAATACTTATTAACCTCGCCAAGCCCTGGCGATTTTGACCTGGCCACCAACTCCTGTGTCGTATTTTGTAAAACGTGCAACACCAACATGTCCAAAACTAGGAAACCGTTATAATTTTTCCCGATACATCAATTTGGAGATTGGTCACAATCGTGTCAGTCCAATATTGCTGCCGAGATCGGCCGAGCTCTGCCCCATGACTATCCATGAGTTTAGAGTTGCCGCGTTGACTTGCAGCAGTCATTTGTTGCCTGCCGTCTACCGTCTGCTGCTCATGCGCGTCGACATTTAAGCCTTGCGGGAGCGAGTGGTCGTGCCGTTGGTCTTGGCGCCGGTGGTGGTAGCACCGTTCGACTTGCCGTTGGCATGGACAGCGGCGCTGACAGCGAGAGGGTCGGGCAGAGGAGCCTGCGACATACGGCGCAGAGACTTGCGGGTAGTCTGCTTGCTGCCCTTCTTGTAGGTGGCAAAGTAGAAGGAGATGAAGAGCACCAGGTACGACGACAGGATACCCATGCCAGAGAAAGCGGCAAACTCTTCGCCGGCGCAGCTGCCAGCGTTGGGCATGTAGGGGAAGTAAGTCGAGGTGAAGTAGGTGTACGAGGCAAAGTAGACGAAGCCGAGGTCGATGATGAACTGGATGATCTGGAGACGGGTGACCCACTCCTTCCACCAGATGCGGATGCCGCGGGCCGACTGGAAGTAGTACCAGTACATGACAACGTGGACAGTCAGGTTGAGGGTGATGGGAACCCAAGAGACGGCGGTCGAGCCAATGAGCTGGGTGTAGCAGAGGAGAGCAGTGGCGCCGTGGTGGTAGCAGTGGAGGAAGGCTGTGCGGTGTTAGCGACGGCAATGACGGGACGTGCGCGGACCAAGACGCGAGACGGCGGGACGGGCGCGTCGGGAGAACTCACTGAGAGGCTTCTTCTTGAGGAAGAGGAAGACGGTGTCGAGGAGCTCAAGGTACTTGGTCAGGTAGTTGAGCTGCGCAAAACATGTCAGCACGCGAGCCGGAGAACAAGTGAGAAAAGAAGAGACTTACGTAGTAGAGGACAACCAGAGGCTGAGTCCAGCCACCATCGTGATCGCAGATGGCGTGGAAGATGCCGCCGCGAACAACCGTGGGAACAAGCTGCTCGATGAAGAGGACCAGGAGGATACCGCTGATGGCGGTCAGGTAGAAGTTGTGGATGAGGAACAGAGTCTTGAGCTGGAAGGGCTCGCGGTTGCGCATGAGAGCACGACCGCCAAAGATGATGGCATAGTAGACGACGATGAAGATGGAGGTCGACTTGAGGGTCGACATGGGCGTCTCAAAGGGAACAAACTTGAACTCGGCGGTAGGGTAACCGACGACGGCCGTCCAAGCCTTGTCGAAGATGGGCCACAGGTGGACGCCAAAGGGGCGATCCACGGTGGGCACGGGAAGCTGCTGAAGAAGCGACGCCATTGTGAAGGGGTTTTTTGGTTGTAATTATTAAAATCGGGCTAAAATGGGTGTTCCGAAAGACTCGAGAAGCGACAATGGTCGAAACGTCGAGCTGTAGATCAAGGTTCGTTCGGTCAAGACGCGACGCGACGAGTCCAGACGTAAAATCGGAAAAGAAGGAATGACAAGAAAGATGGACGCCAAAAGGTTGACGATTCGCAAAAGCTGCAACCGTTCCAATCACCAAATCACTTTTCGATTGGAATGAACCAAGTGAAAGGGAGAAGGAAAGAAAAAAGATGACGAGAGTGTGGGAGGGGGAAGAGGAGGAGGAGGAAGGAGGTAGAAAAGTAGCGAGGGAAAAAAGAGGGCTCCTCCAAAGGGGTATCGACTACGACGCGCGGGAGAAAGAAAAGATGGTATTGGCCCTCGGGTGGTCCATCGAAAAGGGGAAATTTGGCATGCAGCGCTGTGGAGTGGCCCAGGCAAGGCAAACAGGTCTAAAAAGGCCTAAAAGACGCCTCCAAAGAACAATTACAGCACCAAAATCACCTAGAAGGCCGCTAAGCCCAGACTAATGCGTGCTTCAATGACGCCTGCAGTGCCGTCGGTGCTGCTGTGGCACCGTTGCCGACTGGGGCATTGGTTGGGGCACCTCACAGCCTCACAGCCTGGTACTCTCTGGTGTGTCTGCACTTTGAACCCGCAGAATAGCGCTAATTCAGGTACAGACGTGCTGCTACGGGGCCATTTGGGGCGCATTTGGTCCAAAAAGTCCGGGCTGCTGCAGCACGAAATCGACCATCGCCAGCATGTGATTCGCTGCGTCAACCAATGGGCCGCACGCTCAAGACCGCATCACGATCACGTGTCCTCACCAAAAAACGGGGCATCTCGAAATTTGAAGCCGCACTGCTGCCGGAGCGGCCGGGGTATTTGCCGCAATAATAATAATAATCTCGAATGCGTTGCAGGTGGCCAGCAGTTCTGTTGCTTGGCTGGGCGGCATTCAGGGAGGAGCCTGTAATCTCGGCTTGTCGTAGCCTTGTGTGAGACGGGGGGACCGGAGTTTGCGAGCGTGTGTTGGAGAAGAAAAGCCGAATCGTGGTTAGTGTATGCGGATGCTGCAGCGCGGCTATTTGGTTGATGTATTTGTAGATGAGATTGTGCATCCAATGTTTGGGAGGTATTGGGTGGTGGCTGCATTGTGCCGCCATGTATTCGCAGCTCCATGCCTAATTGACACGTGGATTGAAGAGCGGACTGTAATAGCAGGGAGATGTCAAGAGACGTCAAAAACACTCAATTGAGCTTCGAAAAGTAAGAAAAGAAGAATAAAGGACAAAAGAAGCGAAAAAATGTGAAATAAATAAGCAAAACATTATATGGCTTTTATATACAACACCATCGTCACACTATCATACATGTCCTCGGCCCGCAAGCGCAAAAGTCAAGCCATCCATGCTCCCAAGTGGCCTGCTTTTCGCCCTGTTACTGTGCTGCGACGAATTGGAACCGGGCTAATGGCAAGCTCTCCCAAACCTCAGGTCATCTTCACCGTGCGTCATCTCCACCGCACTGTATCCTACCTTCACCAAACCACACCACATCCCCACAGTCTCCTGACCTAATCCGCACAGTCCTGACCACCCATTCCCTGCTCGGCTTAGTCATTCTGCTCCCCCAGCCGCAAAACACTCGTCCTGCAACCAGTCACACGTTGTGCAAATTACTTTACCCGAGCCCTTTTTTCTACCAGCAATCCGTCACGTCCTTTTCCTTTCGCCCACCACATCACCAACCGCCTCAATCCGAAAGCCGCAATGCCTTCCGTTGCCTTCCTCCGCCTCGCCGCTCGCGGCTCCGCGACCTTTGTCCGCGCCTCCGTCGCCCGTCCCGTCGTGGCCGCGCCCCTGATGGCTCGCTCCGCCGCCGTCGCCAGCTTCAGCACCTCGGTCCCCCGCCGCGGCGAGCACGCCGAGGAGACCTTTGAGGAGTTCACTGCCAGGTGAGACGCCGATTTACCTACGATCTTTAACGGCTTTTTCGATGCTCGGTGTACTTTTTGCGCAGCAATTCGGGTTCGGAAATGGTGTTCGGGTGGGGTTGGGGAAACAGCATCGCGGCATTTGGAGCTTATGGCGTGTTTTTTTTTTATCGCCTCGACAACACGCCAATGCATCGAAACCTCTCAGAATCATCCAATTGGTCCGCGATGCAGCTCCTACCCGTCAATTGAGACTCGGAATCAATGAATACTCGACCCGACCGACTCGAATTGTGACGCAATGGCCGCGCTCAGAAAGCTTACTGCGGAATTTTTGACTAACTCCACATCCTCCAGATTCGAGAAGGAATTCGACAGTGTCCAGGACGTCTTCGAGCTCCAGGTACTTCTTAACCCAATCATCGGCAAATTGAACGTCAATTGGATGCTAACGCTTCTTCTCAGCGCAACCTGAACAACGCCTTTGCCTACGATCTCGTTCCCTCTCCCTCCGTCATCGCCGCCGCCCTCAAGGCCGCCCGCCGCGTCAACGACTTTGCTACCGCCGTCCGCATCTTCGAGGGTACGTTTTTTAATCAGCTCTACGGACATTACCGTCACCGGAAGATCCGTCACGCCATCCAGCATACAGCCAGCTAACCACCCCCAACAGGCATCAAGGCCAAGGTCGACTCCAAGGGTCAGTACGAGCAATACCTCAACGAGCTCAAGCCCCTCCGCGAGGAGCTTGGCGTTCCCCTGAAGGAGGACCTCTACCCCGAGCAGAAATAAATTTCGACTTTTGCGAGCGATGACACATCAAACAAAAAGCGGAAAGCGGGAACCGACAACAAAAACAACACATTTCAAAACATGAAGGACTACATGTAATGGCTCGAGATTATTACCCAAGGGGACGAAGGATGGAGACGCGACTCCAATTGTATATGATACTAGAAGGCAAGATGCGAAGAGGGAGAACCAGAGAGAGAACTTTCAGTTTTTAGTTTTTCTTTGTTTGTTTTTTTGCGGCCGAGAGAAAGAGGCAATGGCGGAGAATAGAACTTGACTTTAGAGACACACACAACACCACAGGAGTTCCAGTCGGCTGTAAAATAAGAGACAAAGATGCCCAAAAGATGTGCTACTTTCCCACGTGCTGGTTTGACTTGGAATCAAAGAAGTAAATACCAATCATCGAATGGTGGTGACATGAACGATGAGAACAATGCCAACAGAGACGTTCGGGGCACACGGAAATGGTTTATCTACAATGACGCGGCATTGAAACAGTTACAATGAAACAACATCGGACAATGTACAGCGAGCATCGTAAGACGAGGACTTTTTATCAGTATTGACAGCGTGACTGCCAATTTACAATCAATTTCGTGACTATATTATCGCAGAAAAACTGCATCTCATAATGTTAAATCAAAATAAATAAAAAACACCCCTGTATCCCTTCCTTATCCCAAGGTATTCCAGTATCCTAAACGCCAGTGTTTTTACTCTCGCAGGTGATTCCAGCGGTTATTGCCGTTCCCCGTCGGAAGCGCCCCAATCATCGCCGGCCCGCCGCCATCTGTCGTCGGGCTCGTCCCGCGGCTGCCCGCCGGGTTCGCGTACGGTCGTCCGGCGCGCGGGCTCATCAGCCCCATGCGCGGGCTGCGCGGGACGCTGGCCTGCCGCGTCTCACGGCGCGTCCTCGCCTGCCGCAGCTCGTCGCGCGCGCGGTCCAGCTCGGCCTCGCGCTCGCGCAGCTGCGTCTTGAGCTCCTCGATCTGCTTTAGGTGCGCCTTGGTCGTCGACGCGTTTTGGATCTCATGAATCCTGGTCACGTTTTCGGAGCTGCGCTTGGCGAGCTTCTCGTTTTGCTCCTTGAGGTCCTTGTTCTCGGTGCGCAAGATTGTAGCTGCATTGGAGGCTTCTTGGTATGCATTCTTGGCATACTCGCCGTCTTGGGTCGCATTTTCTAGACGCTTTTCGAGCCTCCTAGCGTTTTCTTGCGCTTCTTTAAGCAGCTTCTCGGATGTTGCCAGTGGGCTCTCCTCGCCGTCGCCGCTCGCCGTGAGTCGCTTGATGGTGGCCTCCAGCTCCTCAATTTTGGCTTGCTGCTTGGTACTGTCTTTCTGAGCTGCTTCTTGTGCCGATACGAGCGCGGCATCAGTCTTCTTCTTCTCTCTTTCAAACTTTGTCCGCTCCTCAACAGCTGCTCGATAGGCTTGGTACGTTTTGCTAGAGGTTCGCTCATATTCTCTCACACGCGCGTCCAGGCTCTCGATGACACCCTTATACTGGGCTTCCATATCACTCGCGGCAACGCTTCGTTGAAGCTCGGACGTCTTTTCAGCAACCGCCTGCAGCGCTGACAAGGAAACTTTGACAGATATGTCCGCCCCAGGGAGATCTTGGCTCGCGGCAGCAACAGAGTCGAGAAGCCAGCGGACGTCGTCAGGCAGAGGCACTTCGTCTTTGCTGATCGTCGGTGTCTTCGGAACTGTACGCGCCCTCTTGACATCTTCTTCATCGTCGTCATCCAGCTTTCGTTTCCGACTCCCTTCTGCTTCAGCTACCGCAGGTTGCTGCGACTGCGAGCTCACGAAAAAATCGAGCACTTCATCGGGAATCGGGATAGGCTCCCACAAAACACCTTCGACTGCGCCGTTAAGAAAGTCGCAAAACATGCTCGCAATTTCATGAGGCTCGGGATAGCCACGGTCAGGGTCGCTGGTAAGCTTTCTAGCATTGACGATACCAGCCAACAGCGCACTCTTGCTTTCCAGAGGACCAAGGTCGTCTGGAAGGTGCTGATCGATGTGCTCGATAGAATGGGTCGTGACCAAGGTCAACACCATAGGAGGGCGGACTGCTTGCGCCGCTGGTAGTAACGCGGTCGCCACTGGTGAGCTACTAAACGAGTGGTCATAGCCAATGACGACTTCGAATTCGTCAATGTCAAACGTCTCACCCGGCAATGCCAGTGTTACATGGCATGCAGAGCCGTGCGAGTCCTTGTTCAGTGATTTGAGAGCCCGCGCCGTACAGTCAATCTCCAAAGTCTCTGCAACATGTGACAGTAATCGTAGAAGCTCGACGGATTGCGCAACAATGAGAACTCGAATATTGGTCTCAATGCCCTGCAAAAGCTCAAAGATGAAACAGATTTTGGGGTTGGCATCGCAGGCGTATTTGACTTGCTCAAGCGGAGCCAGTTTCTCTAGTGTTGTTCCGACAATATCCTGCGGATAGTCGCATAGATTTCGAAGGGCAACGAAAAGATCGTCAATCTTGCCAACAAGAGCAGGATTGGGCTCAACATATTCATCGCTGCTGAAAACATCTGAGAACTCTTTGACTTGCTTTCTGTGAGCAATCAGAATATCGTCATATTGCGGCCGTAAGCTCGCCTGGAAAGGCAATGTGATGATGTGCTGCATCAGCACGGGATCATCGCTCGTGGTAGATGACGATGGTGAGCCTGGTGATTGTTGCCCTACAGTAATGGGTTCCACAGAGCTTTCAAACACTGCAGCCGGGATCACCCCCAGCGTTTCCGGCATTGGATCCGGGTTCAACATCGGTCCACTGGATTCCAAAATATCAGATGGTGAGATTGTGCCCGGTTGATCTCCTGCATGAGGATGTATAGGCATGAGCATCTGGTCAGGCTGTGTATTGAAAGCAATTCCGCTACTTTCCAGCTCTGATTCATCCACAACTGTGGGTGGGTGCCATTGGCTCGGGTCGAGAGATCCATCAGCCGGGGGTGGATTCGACTGCACTTCTGCTTGTACCGCAACTGGTTCCAGGGCCTCGTTTGCTGTGTTGGATGATTGGCCAATATCGTCCTCAGATATGGCCTGAAAAACGCTGATAGGTTCGAGAGTAAATATTTCATTCAGCTCATCTATAGCCGACCGCTGAGAAACCGGGGGGTCGCCTGCATTGTACGCCATGTTGATATCGTGTTGCAGAGAGAAAGCGACAGGCGTTTCAGGATTGCGCGACTTTATACTGGCTTTGCTATGCTCCTGATCGGATGTCGAATCAGTCTTGTTACTGTCGGTGACTCTTTCCAACACGATGTCGAAGAATGAGCGGACAACTTGCGCGTCTTGCGATGCTCGATGGCTGTTTTGCGAAGGCGGGCTCGCAACAGCCGGGCTTGAGAGTGATGATATATGCGCCGGATGGGGCGAGCTCGAAAGAAAAGTCGATGGCTCAAGTATCTCAACCTGACTGAGAAAGCGCGGTGTTTCAATCACGCTGGCTTGAGGCAACTCGTTTGACGTGATTTGCGGCGAATTTGGGGGCTGGTTCGAATCTTCTTGAGTAGTATTCAATTCAGCAATGTTGGAAAAAGACGGCTCTTTGGTTTCTTGTTGACGCGAGGGGATCACAGAGTTGGCCTCGGGTTCAGCTGGGATACTAGACTCTGGAATGCGCTCTTGTGGATTTCCTGAATCACTTAATTCAACAGCCTGGTTTCTTTCTCGTTCCAATGAGTCCGGAATCACGGCGCAATCAGAGTCCGGTAGAGATGAAACGACGCTCTCAAAGGTTTTATGCTGTGAAGCAGTCGAAAGTGATTGTCCAGAGTATTCCTGAGAGTCTTGGACAGTTCGAAGGCTGATTTGACTAGAAAGCGCCAATCGCTGATCCTGCTCTTCAAGCTGACTTAATGATTGCGACGGGTAGCTGGTCGCTTGAGAACCAGCAACGCTGAAGTACTCGGAAGGATCAAAATCTGCACGTTTTGATATACCAACAATCAGTTCTGTCGGGATCTCAGCCTGATCCTCGAAGTCTGGTAGCTCGGCAGCGGGGCTTAAAGAGGGTGCCGAGACAATGGACGGAACAGGGTCGACCGAAGGGCTAGGACTGTATCGCGGGCGTTTCCTGGAAGGCCTTGCCTCGATGCTTGAGGCGCTGGACGGTGATCTGGCGCGTGTGTTTGATTTCGTTCGCTCCAACTGCCGAAAGTTGGCAGGTCGCGGGGACTGGTCGCCCTGGTTGGGCTGGCTCGCAGGGGGTTCCGGTTTCGCTGGCGGCGGTCCCGCTGTGCTCGATGTTTTGCGCTCCGTCCACTCTCTCTTCGCCAAGGCAGTTACGTCGCCGCTCTGATGCGGTGTTAGTATCGAAAGGTCGGTAACGGTTCGTGCATCGTCTTACCCAAGCCCAAGTCGGCTCGTAGGTCTCGCCGGTGTTTGGGTCGTCGTCCCAGTCAACAAGGTACTGGATTCTGTTTGCGATGCGCCTCTCGTCTAATATTTGACGAATAGTATACCACCCTGTCTGGATGGGTTGCTCGGTTGACTTCGTCCCGGTCCGCGCTGGCTTTTTTGACCTTGGCATTAGGCAGGAGGCCCTTTCGTCGTGGTGCACAGCCGTAGACGCTGGATATAAGACGGGCTGCGGCGCGTTGCAGCAGCGTTGATTTAAATAGCAAGGGAGCCAAAAGCGTTCTAGCGGGCGCAGTGTTGAAGCGCTATCACGTGGTTCCATCCACAGGGCGTGTTGGCGAAGGACGATTGCGTGAGGACAGGATTTGAAGCTGGCGTAAGTTGGTTCGATTTATTGTTTTTTACCTTGGAGATTTTGATGAATTTGAAGCAATGAGTAAATTCTCTTGAAATCGCAGGATGTTTGTAAACGGCATCTGGAGGGGTGGAGATACAGACGGGAGCGCAGCATTGGGCAAGTGCTTCTCAAAGAAAGGTTGTGCTCGCAGTTTCGCTCAAAGTCTTTCAGTCGATATTAGCCCGAATTTTAAAAGAAAACAAAGCACAGTTTAAACAAACATCCATTTTCGTTTGACTCCATTTTTTTTGGCGGGCATAACATCCTAGGCGTTGATTGCGCGTCCCAGCATTCGGCGCACCGCAACTCCAGGGTGGCCACTGTCACTGGCAACCGGTAATTCTGGCGGCACCAGTTCTGTGGGCCGCACCTTTCTGCCTCCAACACATCTTCCAAGTACATCACGTCGCATCTCATTCAGATCGACTGTGCAATATTCGACTAAATGAAAAGCCCCGTATAGGCCATGTCAGCCCAATTCCCGGTGCAGCCAATTGGCCGCTTCGCCGGCGCGAGCCAGCCCGTCCGGCGGCCCAAGGTGAGAGAGGCGCCTTGCAGACGCGATCGAGCGCTAATCCCCTGTCGCAGGAAATCGCCTGCTTTTCATATGATGAGAACCACAAGTTTTCATTAGGCGACTCTTCCATGAAGTGGTACTATACGCCGCAGTTGGGCGCCGACCTCTCCAGAGGGTTTGACACCTTTCAGAAGTTGGACGATTCCAAAGACGAGCATCTGGACAGCTTATTAACGACCATCATGTCTCACGAAAAGGACGTCGGAAAGAAGATTGATGCTCATTTCGTGACGTGGCGGGGCATGATGACCAAGATTATGGCGACGCCGTTTGATAACCAAGACGGCTTTGAGATGAATGCCACGCTGTACCAGGACTGCATATTCGTCGAAGAAAACAACCAGTACAAGGTGAACTCCCGCCGCAACGAGGGTCAAAATCGCCGGAGACATGGTCCTCCGTTGGAGGTCATGCAGTTCTGGGGCTACAAGTTCGAGACCCTGGCCACGCTCCCCGCGCCATGGGGCGACACGGAGCGAACCTTTATCGAGAATCGGGAAACCGAAGTGGTCAACAACAACGCGCAGTACTGTTCCGTCGTGCGTACCGGCATTGGCAAATCGATTATGTGTCTAGGAGGCGAAGTGGACGCCATCTGGGATTCGAAGCCTGCCCAAAAGGGTAGCCCGATCAACTGGGTTGAGCTCAAGACGAGCGCAGAGATTCGCGGCCCCGGTGACGTCGAGAATTTTCACCGAAAGCTGATGAAGTACTGGATTCAGTCTTTTCTTCTTGGCGTACCCAAGATTATTGTCGGATTTCGCTCCAGAGATGGCATCCTTCTCGATGTGCAGGAGATTGAGACTCAGCGGATACCGGAGACGGTGAACGGAAAGCCGAACCCGTCGTGGAACGCCGACATGTGCGTCAATTTCGCGGCAGAGTTTTTAGAATGTCAGTTGCGTGTGCCGGCTTTATTACGAGATTTCATAACTGACAACTCCAAGTTCTCAAACATACTATCAGCGATGAAGGTGTGTGGCGCATCAAGCGTCAACCCAAGTCGCCTATGATCGAGGTCTTCAAGGTGGAAGAAACAGGCCACGGCGACATTCTATCCGACGATTTCAAAAACTGGCGCATCAAACTCGCATTAGGAGCAGACACTACCCAACCAGCATAAACATGACATCTACGACAATCACATTGTAAAAATTAATTGGACACTGACTTATTGGTAATCATTTTTTATTAATTCACCAATTTAAATCCTTACCACTTGGTGGCACACTATATAGCTATCTGTCTAGAGAGTAAAACAAAAAAGGAAGTCCCAGATTTATTCCTTTAAAACGCCGAGTGCTCCAGCAAAGTCGGTAGATTCTCTTCAGAAAGCAAAAATCCGAGATGAGATGTCGTTGAGATGTGTTACATCGCCCAGGTTCTTACACCACTCCTGGCCAAGATGGAAAACTTTGTCGGTTTAGTTTTAACCAAATCGCCCCTTTGTGCGGTGCCGGGCTTCATCCGTAAATCCGTCATCCAATCCGACTTGTTGATCCTGATAGTATCTTCTTCCCGCTTTGCGGTATGCAGAAAAAAAAAATCCAATACATATTCTCATACATCCCAGTCGTACAATCTTCAAAGCGAAGACAGAGTAAATGAAAAAAAAAAGATGAAAAAAAGAGGAAAGAAAACTCCACAAGACGCTTGATGGCATGTAAAAACAATCAACATCATCGCTAGTCTCCTTTACTTCCACTCCATTTCGTGAGCGGAAATATGACAAGGAGTGTTGGTACATCGCTCGTGAAGCAAAATAATGATATTTGGTTTTTGTCTTTTTTTGTTTGTCTTTTGTTTTGTTTTGGTGTCGTTGAGGCGTAGCTCGTGTTTAGACTTGGGGCCAGCGGATGCGCAGACCGTCAGACCAGCGGTTGTACAAAACGTCAGCCAGCTGCTTACAGTGCTCCATGCCCGGGCGTGCCTCGCCACCAGGGTACTTCTCCTCAACGAATGACTTTTCCTTATCAAGGTTCTTTTCGTTGAGTCTGGAAGGGGTGGGCGAGTCGGCCTGGCGGCGGCGATGGCTCTTGAGGTGCGGGTTGTTGGAGCTGAGAATGAGCTTCGTCGGGCTGCAGGCCGAGTTGGTGGTGCCGTTGCTGGACGGTGTGTTGTTCTTAATCACAACAGTGCCTTGAGGGGTGCCATCGTCGGGCATGATCTTGACATTTGCTTGGCGCAGGAAGGAAGCATCGAGCTTGTTGTCCTTCGCCATGGAGGTGATGAGGTTCGCCATCAGGTGGTAGGCGCCTTCGGGATCGATAGCGTCGAGAGCCGCGAGAGCATCGGACACCTTGCCCAAAGCCTCCCGCTTTTGCATGCCAGAGGTTTGAGCATGGAGCTCTGCCATGGTTGGCTCGATGGCCTTTGTGTACAGTCGGCGGCCAATGACAGCCTCCTTGCCAAATGGCACAACAGGCACGGCAGCAGTCGGAGACTGGTTCTCATCGCAGAAGACATCATCAGGAGAGGCAGGGCGCCCCAGCTGTCCTGTTGTGGAGCTGTCAGATGGAACGCGACGGAAGAGCCTCATAGTTGAACCCGAGTTTCCAAACGACATGTCAGTCTGAAGGGGCTTCTTGGGAGGCAGACTACCCTTGACAGAACCACCAGAGTGCATAGCTGAGACCTGCGCGAGAGAAAGCGTCCGTCGCGCAGTGGCCTTTCGGACGGTTCCGCTGGCTGGCGAAGAGGGCCCAAGAGGCCCATCGTTGAGGTCCATCTTGCGAAGGCCCTCCTCGGCACCGAGCATGGCGGATGGGCGTCTGATTTTGATCGTCTGCCGCTTGGGAGGGTGGATGGCGATGGACTTGACGGTGTCAAACGTCCATTCTTGGTCTCCGCACTTCGGTGACATCGACTGTAGCGTCTCTTGGTAGTAAATGGGATGCTTTTGGCGGTTTTGGTTGGCATCGTACATCTGGCGCCCGGCAATCAATTCTTGCAGAGCCTCGATCTTGCCAGCGGTCTTAATGAAACGGTGACGCAGAAGCTCGCGTGCGGTGGGTCGGCGGTCGTAGTCCTTTGTCAGGCACTGGGCGACGAAATCCTTGAAGTCTCTGCTGAAGTTGCCCTCCAGCTTAGGAGGCGCATTCTTGGGGATGTGGAAGAGAACCTTCATGGGGTGAATGTGACACAACGGCGGCTCGCCGTTGGCCATCTCCATTGCCGTGATGCCAAGAGACCAGATATCGGCCTTGAAACTGTAGCCATCTTGTTGGATGACCTCCGGCGCCATCCAGAATGGTGTACCAACAAATGTGTTGCGCTGCGACTTGATATTGGTGAGTTGAGCGGCAACGCCAAAGTCGGCCAGCTTGACTTTGCCGCTCTCTGAGAGCAGGACGTTGGCAGCCTTGATATCTCTATGAATCTTTCCCTCATCGTGCAGGTACTGAATGCCCAGCAGCAGCTCACGGCAGATGATGGCAATATGTGTTTCGCTAAAGTTGGCAGGTTTGAGCTGTTATTCTTGTTAGTCGAAGGTGATGCAACTGTTGGCGTTTGCGGTACTCACCAGATCCAAGCAAGATCCACCACCAAGGTACTCCATGATAATCCATAGCTTGTGGCCGCGGAGGAAGCAGCCTTTATATTGCGTAACGTATGGGCTGGCGCATGTGCTCAAAACAGCAATCTCCGCCTGAATATCTTGAATATCGTCGTCGTTCGACTCGAGATCAATCTAGGCACGGCGACGAGGTTAATATGGTGGAGACTGTCGCGACTAGATGGAAGGTTGACTTACATGTTTGATAGCGACAGTTTCGCCCGTTGTTTTCTCGATACCTTTGTAAACGACTCCGAAGCTTCCCCCTGCGAAATGTTGTTAGCGTCTGTTGCGTCCAATTGCTGGCCGTGAGGGACCGGAAAACTTACGACCCAGCTCCTCCAACACCTGGAAGTGCTCTGCAAGTCCTTCGTCGGCCATTTTTGCCAGGACGTCTGTGCAGCGCTCGACCTTGTTCAATCTGCTTCCGGATCACAGACGGGCAAAGGCGGATGTGAGGCGCTCGACGGTTATTGAGCTTGGCGGCAAAAATTAAGAGGGAAAGCGGCCGGGAATCGATGCGCGCGCAGCAACCGTCGAGTGTAGAGGTGATATGTTCGATAATGGGAAAAGAGAGGAAAAGGCTGTTCTCCGCCCTTGGGCAGGGTGCCGTAATGGTTATCAAGGTCGACCCAGCTGCGCAAATGATGGTTGTCTGGGACAGGGTGCAAGGGTGAAGCTTGGGCCTTTGTTTACAATTTTCCGCTTTGGGACAGCTGTGACGTCCGTTAGCGGGGATCAATTTGGGCAGAGAGACGGCCAGGAGAGAGTGAGGGCAACTTTCTCTTGCTTGCAAGTATCGCGAGATAAAAGTCTGGTGTTGAAGAGACGAATTCAAAATTTGCCTCGAAAAAAGTACCGCGCATGCCTTTTTGGGTCGGCACACCGACAGAGTCGTTGGGGAACCTAAGCTTGTCACAGGCACTCTGGTATGCAGTGGTCGCTCCGGGCTGCAGAGGCCTGCAGGAGGTGTTGCGCTAACAGCGTGTGCCAGGTGCGGCCGCGGCGCTATTGGCCAGGGGCGCCGCGCTGCCGTTCGAGGGGCGTTGGGGGTCCTTCTAGCGGCCTTATAGTGGAGCAAGCCTCATCGCTAGGCATCCCCGGGCGCTGTTCAGGGCCTCAAGGTTGTGCGTCGCCCTGGCAACGCCGCTCGTTGCCCCTCTGTTGTTTGGCACTCCGAATCAACTGCCTGCACGCCTGCGCTTCACCACCGCCGTTGGTTCAATCCATCAGCCAATTACCCTTGCCTGACGAAGTCCTGATCCGGGCGCAAATGAGCTCTTTCTTGCTAGAGACAGTCACCGTCCATTCCTGTCCTGGATCGTTTCCTTGGTTTCTTTCTTTCTACCCTTGCTCCGAAGAGTCTCCCAATCAACATGCTCGGTTGAGTCTCTGTACACGCCCACTATTGTAGCAAACGCGCATCGACAGCCCCCGAATATCGAATTGCTATAGCTGCAGTCGAAACGTGATACGGCAGCATCTGTCGCTGCTCGCCGAATTCTATCGCTCAACAACATTACAATTATCCACGAACGCTTCAATAGTCAGCAACATCTTATATTGTCGGAATCATGGTACCAGCACCGCCGCCGCTGCCGACGCAGTTCCCTTGCTGGTGCAGAGCTGTTTACTCGTGGGGAGGAGAGGTTTGTGCCGACCGAATAACGTGTATCGCCGGAAAGCTGACGATTTCTCAGGGAAAACGAGATCTTGGTTTCATCGAAGGAGATTTAATCGAATGCCTCAACGCCGGTGATGGCTCGTGGTGGGTTGGACGATTATATCGTGACCGGCGAACGGTTGGCTCCTTTCCTTCCAACTTCGTGAAGGTTCTGCCAGAAGAATTCAGACCATCCGCGAATCGCTCTGTTAGCCCCTTACCACCTAGCATTGCGCCGAGCCCCTCGCGATCGAAGCCCTTCCGACGTCCGTTTGAAGCTTACGCCAAAGCCCCTCACTACACAAGCGCAAAGACACCAGTCACATTTCGGGAGGAACCCTCAGCGAAACCAGCCACACCGGTCAAGACACCGGTCAAGACCTCGGCGAAGACATTGGCGAACCCTCCAGCGTCCTCGCCAGCTGTTGCGAGAGCAAAGAGCGGCGCGGCGGCAATGATGCCGGAGCATACTCCGTCACCGCCTCGCATACGAGCTTACGATCCCAGAGCCACATCACCTGCTCCTTCATTCCGTCGACTAGAACCTGCCACCACAAACGGATACAGCCATCAGCAATCACCCCCTCCACCACCACCCCCTCATAAACATGTCAGCAGAGCCGGCTCAGTCGACATTGAACCACCTCATGCCATGTCCAGACATGGCTCGGTAGCTTCTTACCACCCACAGCAACCTCTTATGCCACGGCATGCTTCACAACTTTCGTACCATGAGCCAGACGATTTTCAAAGGCACGCCTCCGGTGCCTCTTACGACGATCACGGTTATGACGACCATGATGATCACTATAGCACTCCCCGAAGAGCAGGCTCATATATGGATCACTCACCCGGGGGGAGCAATGGCATGACACCCTCTCCTCTTCGTGAAGCGATGGATGGCGTGATGGAGCAGCTCGACGAGCTGGAGGGGCTTGGAAGCCGCTGTGAAGAGTCGCTAGAGCCTGAGTTGGACCCCTGGGCGCCGGAATCCTTTGGCCTAGAGTCCCGTGCACCGCGGGCGTATGAGCCCGAAATTGGCAGACCCCGAACTTCCATGGGCATTGCTCAATCTGATGAAGGCTACGAGACCTGGAGTGGCGAATCTTCTCAAGTCGACGGCTATAAACGCAACCAGCGAGAGCAAACTCAAGAGCTGCCGCAATTGAGCAACTACGTCGAGAGAATGGAGAAGCGCTTCCAGAAAATGCATCATCACAGCAACAGTATGCCCGTTGTTGAGACAGACGGACCGCCGCCGCCGCCTCCAAAGAACCAGCCATACACAAGACCTAGCTCCTCATCTGGAGATCGCGTCGTGCCCGAGAGAGCTCTGAAATCGCAAAAATCTGCCTATGAAATACGAGAGAAGGACACCATCGGGCGCTCTTACACGACAAAGACGAACGCGACAAACTCGTCTTCCGGCAATCAAAGCAATACTAGCTATGCAACCCAAAGCAGTGGTAGAACGCTGTGGAGTGGCGCATCCGCAAGTGGTTTTAGCTCAACAAGCGCGGGAAGTTTGGCTAGGAACCACCACCATCGAACTCAGAGCGCAGCAGTCATGCGAGAGGTTCCCGAAGTTGAGCGACCAGACTCGCCATTCACGGGGGTTTCGTATCACAGCAGCCATGCCACTAATGCTAGTGGCGCCGCGCGACCGATGTCACAAGCTGTATATGAGGATCCAGCTGCAGGATTGGGCGGACTCGTGCAACCAAAAGCACCGAAGCGCAACATTTTCAAGAAGATTTTCGAATCGGCCAAGACAGGCGTTGCCAACAATCGTGGAAGCGTCGCAGGTGGCTCCGCGAATGAGCTGGGCAACACATCGCCTTTCAATCGCTCCTATGGCGGCGGAAACATGGGATCTACCCGTATGGCAGGCATGCGCCCCAACTTGGATGCCTCACGAGATATGGGCACCGGCCCTATTGATTGGGTCCAGGTGCGCCGTGACATTAACAGATCGAATTCGTTGAGCAAGATTGAAAGAGCTGAGCGACGAGACCGTTGTCAAATTCAGGACCATGCTGCTCTAAATCCCGTTGACGAGCTCTACGAAAGCATCGAGGGCGACGAGGCGGCCGATGGCAATCCTGTTTTGGACTCTCTCAACTACCAATCGATCAACCTCACACAAGTGGACAAGAACTCTCGCTTCATCAACGAATCATCCCCCATGATTACCGCGATCTCGCTGGCAACTACCTACGTCTGTCGACCGTACCGCAGTGATGTGCAGCGACTCCGCGCCATCTTTACTTGGGTAAGCGAGAAGATTGCTTGGGAAGAGGACTTTGAAGGCGAGATCAACACACGCGAGGTCATCCAGTCAAAACGCGGCTGCGCCGAAGAATTTGCTGTTCTTGTCATGGAGATGTGTCTGGCAGTTGGAATCACCTGTGAGGTAGTGCGAGGATACCTCAAGGTCCCCGGTGAGGTAACCGACGGCAGCATGATGCCGCGACCTAACCATTGGTGGAACGCAGTGCTGGTGGATAATGAATGGCGTATGATGGACTGCTGTTTAGCGAGCCCGTCCAACCCGAAGCGCGGCTTATACTCGACTTTGAACAGCACTGCGGCAGAGCCATGGTGGTTCCTCACAAGACCATCTGAGCTGTGCTGGACCCATGTTCCAGAGCATCACGAACAGCAACACATTGTGCCAGCAGTTGCAGATGAAATTCTGCTGAACCTACCGTGTGTCTGCCCAACATTCTTCAAGGATGGTGTTGAAATGGTTGAATATAACACCTCATCGACACGTATTGAAGACCTGGAAATGGTTCACTTGAAGATGAATGTTCCTGCCGACATTGAGATTGTGGCTGAAGTCGAGACCCGAGCATACTCCCAAGACTATGATGGAGATGTATTCGAGAGCGGTGACGTAATCAAGACAAAGGCCTTGGCACAAGCAGAATGGTATGGCGGCGTCAAGAGATACACTGTCAAGGCACTGCTACCCGGCGACGAAGGGCAAGGAATCCTCAAGATATACGCTGGCACGAGAGGATTGATGCACAGTATCAAGGATGTACCACATCCGCTAGCCCTGGCGCTACCCATCATCCACACGGGAGAGAACCCCCCGTATCAGTTTGTGACGCGACACCCGACGCCACACGCACAGCGCAACGACATTTACATTGTGCAGCCCCAGTGCCAGCGCTTAGCACTTAACAACACTTTTGTGTTTGCTATTCGTCAGCATCCATGCCTATCGGCGGGTGGAATGCAGTCTAGCTTAACGCCATCTTCGAATCCCGGCCGGACCAGCCCCAATCCGTTTGCGCGCCCAAGCTCAGCCATGAGTATGACGGCATCGAGCATCAACGGCTCTAACCCCAGCTCTGCAAGTGGGACAGTTGCTGGACAAAAACCAGCCAAGTTGGCCATCCAGACACCCGGCGGCAAGATCCTCCGTCTTATGAGAAAGGAGGATCGCAAGGGTATCACGGTGACCGGGCGTGACGACGACGAGATGAGCGACGGTGGCACTTGGGAGACGATCATCAAGTGCTCCGAGACGGGCATCTGGAGGGGCCTGGTTCTGGCTGACCGAACGGCTCGTTGGTGCGTATTTGCCGAGTGGCACTGTGTTGGCTGAGAAGCAGCCTCCAGGAGCTCTCGACATTTCTTTTTTATAATTTTTTTTTCTTTTCTTGCCTTGTTGGACACGAACCCTGCATCACCCCGGAGTCGCGGCACATTTACAAGCACCAAAGAAGCGTGCAATGAGTGACTCGACTATTTTGAAAAAGGAATTAAGACATGATGAATGAAGCTTTGTATTTAGACTGCTTTGAATGAATCTTGTAACTATAGTTGGGGAGTATGGGCAGGTATGATTTGATACGATTTTAGTTCCTCTTAATGCCGAATTTATCTTTACATTGAATATCAAGACACGTGAATGAGATCCTGAGACAGAACTTGACAAGGAGCAATCTGTCTGCCAACTTGTCATGCAAACCCGTCGTGCGCGGCGCGAAACTCTATCTCGGTGCTGACTCGTTGCATGGGCACCTGGGCCGGAATAGCGTATCTTAGCGGCGTCGATGCTCCAAATATAGGTGGCCAAGGTGCGACACGGAGGCTTTTGGTAGCCTCGTCACGGCACGACATGGAGACGGGTCAACTGCTGGTGGTACAAAGACAAGTACAAAGAGAAATGTACCACAAGTGGCAACAAGCTATAAAAAATTACTTGACTGGTGCAATTATTTAGAGTCAGGCAGCGGGCGCAGGAACGACGGCATCATCAGGTGTCTCTCCGAAAGAGGTAGCGCCATAATAAATCCGCGACACTCACACTCTCACACACTGCAACCCAAGCACAGCTGGTCAAGGAGCAAGCCCAGGCCCAAAGAACGAGCGAGCGCCGCCCCATTCCTGTCCCGCTTCCAACCCCTACGCTGCCTCTTTTCTTCCTTTTTTTGCCCCGAATTCCATCAGCGAATCCCACGCCAAACACCGTCGAGAGAGGGTGTGGCGCGACAGAGAATCGGTCGTCCGCTACATTCTATCCCCTTTTCATCGCCGACCGCGATAATCAGCGACGCGGCCATCTCCGAACCCTTCTGGACTCTTGCGCGCATCTCCCCCACAGTCGAAGCGTCGTTGTGGTGGTCCCTCCTTTGCCGCGATCGACAGCGATGCAGCCCGAGGCTTGAAAAAGCGCAACAACCACCCCCCGACTCAACCGCGCAACCCCCTGAATCGAATTGAACGAACCGCGCGACCCCGAGCGAACTCTCTCCTTCGACGGCTGATGTTGCGGCCATCATGACCTACCAAGGCGCGCTCCCGCCCGGCCAGGGCTATCCCGGCCAAGGGGACATGTATGCCGTTGGTGGTGGTGGCGCGGCCGGCCAGCAGCAGCAGGCTGCGTACTCGTACCAGCAACAACAGCAGCAGCAGTATCACGGCCAGCATCATCAGATGCAGCAACATCAGCAGCATCAGTTTGCGCAGCAAAACGGCTCGCATCAGAACCCGAACGGCATGTACGCCAACGGCATGGGCCAAGCCGAGTTCTACCAGCCGCAGCAGGGGCAATACGGCCAGCAGCATCAGCAACAGCCCAACCATCATCAGTTCCAACAACAACAGCATTATCAACAGCAGCAGCACCAGCAGCACCAGCAGCACCAGCATTCTGCGCAGATGCAGCAGTTTGGTTCTGGCGGAGGCGCCTCCATAGGCAGCAACGGCATGTATCACGGCGGCTACACTCAGGGCTACCCACAGCACGACCAGCAACAGCAACAGCATCAGCAGGCGCAGCAACCCGATGTCCGACAGTTTGCGCAGTCGAATGATGCCTGGCGCCAATCGCAATCTCCGTCGGTCCAGCATGCTATGGCCCCGTCGCAAATGCAGGCAGCGATGATGCAGCAGCAGCACTCGCAGCAGCAACACCTCCAGCAACTGCAACAGATGCAGCATGCCCAGCAACAATCCCCCCAGCTCTACAACAACTCGATCGCTTCGCCGCAAATACACAACCAATCACGTCCTTCTCCTCGCCCGCGACAACCGTCGATACCAGCGCAACACATCCAGGAGTACCAGCGGCGCATCTCCCAGTCGCCCATACCGCAGCCGTCACCACAGCCTCGGCAGATGACGCCCCGACAGGCGCCTCCGACTCCTCAAGCCCAGCAACATGCGCACGCGGCGCAGAATCAGGCGCAGATGCAGCACCAGCCGCAATACCACCAGTCACACCATCAGCAGGCATATAACCAACACCTGCACTCTCCGCACGTGCAGTCGCCTCAAATGGGGCAGTCGCCGCAGTTGCAACAATCGCCGCACATAATGACGCAGCAGCAAATACAGAAGCAGCGCCAGTCGTTGACACCACAAACGCAAACGACCCCACAACCTCAGGTGCAACAGCTGCCACCCCAGCAAACGCAGCAGCAGCAGCATTTTCACGTAAACCCTCAACACATGCACTATGCTCCCGAGCCGGAACCCGAACCCGAACCTGAGGCTGAACCTGAGCCCGAGCCTGAGCCCGAACCGGAGCCCGAACCTATACATAACGAACACGAGAACATTGATGCGATCGCCAATGTCACGCAAGACTCGACACAGGACGAATTACAAATCGAACAGCAACTGCAAAGTGAGCAATACCACTTTGTTAACCTGCAAGATATCCAAAATATTCCGCCCCCGCCGCCGATGCCGACCATGGATTTCCAGAGCATTGATCCCCGCGATCTAAGTCTCGGCTTCTCAAAACCTCTGCTAGATCCTCTGCCCTTAAAGAAGGAACCAGAACAAGAGAAGGACACGCCAATGCCAAACGCGCCGGAGCCGAAACCAGAGCCGAAAGTAGAACTTAAGGAGGAAGCGAAGCCCGAAATCAAACCTGAACCAAAATCGGCGCCGTCGAAACCTGAACCGCCGAAGCCAAAAATTCGCAAAGAAACAAAGGTCGAGCCGCCGATGCCGTGGCTCAAACAGAGCCCGAAACCCCCACCTCCGAAGTCGCCGTCCGTTACCCGTTCGCCGAGCATCGCGAAGCGTTCGCCCGCACCCCAGCCCAAGCAACGGCCCGTCAACACCGGCCCGATCATGGCAGCAGTGGCGGAGGAGTGTATTGGCAAGGCGCGCGCCCAGGCGCACGACGTGGCCATGTATTTGGATCCTGAGGAGGTGACGGAGTACCAAAGCTTGATTTCCACAGGTCTTTCTTGCTTCGAAGGCATGCTGCAGAGCACGCGCCTGGCGCCGCGAGAGGAGGCCCGAGTCCGCTTGCGATATGCCACTGTGCTACACGAGGAGACGGAAAACATCATGGAAGCAGAGACGGCTTTGACCAAGGGCATCGCACTGTGCGACAAGCACCGCATGATGGATCTGAGGTATTGCATGCAGTATTCTATGCTCAAACTGCTCTTCCAGAGAAACCACAAGGCCGCTCTCAAAGCTGTCGATGGGCACATCTCTAATTGCGAAGCTTTCAAGCATGTGCCCTGGTACTACGCTTTCCGCCTGCTCAAAGCCACGTTTTACATGGAAATGGGCAACGCTTCCGACACCTCTGCCCTAGAGAACATTCGCGCCATTCAAAACGTGGCCTCCACGCGTGGCGACAATGCGCTCAGCATATTTGCGTCTGTTCTCGAGGGTCTGGCGCTGCTCAAGACTGCCAAGGAGGGCAGCATCGAAAAAGTGCAAAACTGCATCGCGCAGGCTGCCAAGTTCCAGTTCGACCCTTCGATCCGCATCACACAGCTGGATGTGTTGGTTCTCCTTTTAGATTTTGCCGCCAGTCTTCATCATCAGAACCCCGACACGACCGCAGCCAAGCTGCGAGACCTGCAGAAGAAGATTGACGACTGTGAGGACTGGAACAATGTCAAGGCGGATTTCATGGTGCCGATCAAGAAGCAAGCTGCCAGCTCTAACATTGTTGGCCAAGACACGGCCTCCGTCATCGACCCTGGCGACGGCACTGCAGAATCCGACTTTTTGGTTATTACATTCATGACGAAGATGGAACTTCGAGCCCTGATATTCATGTTTAGCGGACTTTCCTCATTACACAGACCGGCGTCCAAGTCGACCGACTTTTGGCGAGAGGGCTCCAAGATCCTTGAGACGTGGGATGAATCCACACTGGGTATCCCGTACGGACCACCGGTTTCTCTGCAGACGGCAATTAAGCAGCGCCAGTGGCGAACGGAAGGTCAAGCGTACATCACAGTCATGCTCGGGCTGCAACAGGCTACCCATTGTCAATGGGCGACTGTTAAAGGCTACATGGACAAACTGGAAACCTTGTTGTCGGATGAGTCGCAACCGACTGTGAAGCTACTAGCGCTTTACCTATCTGGCGTTTACCATCAAGGCCTAGGGGAGCTGCAAACTGCACTGGAGATATTCCAAGGCGACAGCTTCACAGAACCTCTAAGCAAAGTCCACGGTCTCAAGGTTGGCGAGCAGGAGGTTGCCATGCTGGCTGGCCTCAACAAGCTTTGGATCATGCAACACGAGTCTTGCCGCAACGACCAAGACGCTGTTGATCTGATTGAGCAGCTACAGCCCCTTTGCAACACCCACTGGAACATTGACCTCCGCACCGCCTGGCACAACGTCATGGCCGCCCTGGTCACCGACCCGCCCCAGCAGCTGAACCAGCAGAAGCAGCACATCCAAGCCGCCATGGGCGGCTCCAAGGTCACCAACAACATCATCGGCGCCGCCGTTACCCTCTGTATCATGCGCAGCCGCTTCTTCGAGAATGTCGTTGGCGACCAGGCCCTGAAGAGCGCCCGCGCTGCCGCCAAGCAGGCGCAGCGCAGCGGCAACGTCCTCTGGCAGAGCGTCGCCGACGGCATGCTCGCCCATTCATATGATGTGCAGGGCCAGAGGGACGAGTCTCGACAAGAGTGGCAAAAGGCGACCATGGAGGCAAAGGACGCGTTTAAACGGGACTAAGAACCGGCGCAGCTTTTAACAAAATAATTTTTTGGCATATTTGTACTACTTTTCTATATTATAGTTTCTTTTGTCTTTCGTGTTTCGGGAGAAGAGCAGCTGGAAACTCAGAAAAGAATTTCATGTTTGGCGTTCGAAGGTGTTTTTTCTTGCCATGGAATTTGTAATGGAAAGACTTTGCTAGGATGCGCGGGACCAGAAAAAGGGCTGTACCAGCACGACGGTTGATGGGTCAAAAGAATTAATTTTATATATACCATGAATATGTTTACCTTTTTTTCCTAATTTCACTTATTCTACAATTACTATCTGACTGAAAACAAAACTGTGTGGTTTTATTGTCTCCCAAAACAGCCGTAAACGCCCCATTGTCCTATGCATGATGAAGAAAGCAGATGTAAAGCTTTTTTTGCCAAGTTGATCCTAAAACGCCGGAATGTAATATCTCATATGTATGTCCCGATTGTGATTCAACAACACACCACCGCCCTACCGGCGAGAATAGCCAGGAGGAGGCTGCTGCTGAGGAAAGCCAGGTGGCGGCATGAAGCCCGGCGGAGGCGCGGGCGCACCACCACCCGGAGCACCGAACCCAGGCGGAGGCTGCTGCTGCTGCTGCTGGCCCGGGAAGCCCGGCGGTGGCACGGGCGACGCGCCGGGGTGGTAGTCGGCCGGGTTGTTGTAGCCGCCCTGGCTCTGCGGCGGGCGCGCAGGCAGGCCAGAAGGTGCTGGCGGAAGTGGCATGCCTGGCGGAGGGACACCGCCGCGGCCACCAGCTGGAGGGGCGTTATACGGCGAAGGGCCGCGCTGGTGCGCGGGCGGCGGCGCGAAGCCGGGCGGGGGAGCGCCCATGTGAGGCGGAGGAGCGCCGCCCATGTGCATGCCGGGTGGCGGCATACCAGGCGGAGGGGCGAAGCCGGGCGGCGGCTGCTGCTGCTGCTGCTGCGGTGCCGAACCAGGTGGTGCGCCGCCGGCGGGCGGGCCGTTGAGGAACGCGGCGGGCACGGGCTGGGCCTCGGGGGCAATGTTGCGCTTCTTGGCCTGCGCCGCGAGCTCGCGCTCCGCCTCGTCACCGTGGCGCTCGCCCTTGCCATCCTTCTTGAACGCGTACTGCACCGTCACCTGGTTGCTCAGAAGGTACTGGTTGCTCAGATTCTCAATCGCGGCGTCGGCGCTCTCGAAATCGCCAAAAGAAACAAAACCAAACCCTTTGCTCGCGCCGGCGTCGTCGCGCGCGACTTTGGGCAGCGACAGCAGCGGGCCGAAGCGCGAAAAGGTGTCGTAGAGAATCTTTTCGTCGGCCATGGGGTCGAGGTTGCCGACAAAGAGCTCGGCGCCAATGTCGGTCGCGCCGCCGCCGGGGCCGCGCGAGCGATCGGCCGAGGCCTTGTTGACGCGCAGCGACTTGCCGTAGAGTTTCACGCCGTTCATGACGTTGGCGGCGTATTCGGCGTCGGACGGGGTGCGGAACTCGACGAAGCCGAAGCCCTGGTGGGATTGGGTGACGCGGTCGCGCGGCATGTGGATGTTGTGGATGGGGCCCATCTGCAGCATGATCTCGTACATCATGGCGGGCGTGGCGCGCTCGTCAATGTTGCCCATGTAGATGGTGGCATCCTTGTCTTGTTCCCTGGGAGAAAGGAGTTAGCGAGGGGAGTTGCGGGCGGAGAGAGAGGGAGAGGGAAGCTGGGGTGGGAGGTGGAAGACGAACCAATGCCTGTTTTGCGCCATCTTGAGTTGCGCTGGGGAGAGAATAAATCTCTCTACTTAGGAGCCAGCGGTTATGAGCTTTCGGGTTCCAGATCCAGATATCACGAATTCTTTGGGAATTGGCGCTCGGGGACTGTAATACAGCAAAGCTTGGAGGGGATGTTGTCGTCTAGAAATTTTGGGGTTGAAGCTCTACCTCAGTAGTCGACGATGCGAAGGGTTCTGCCGGGGTTGATCCGACAAAAAAGTAGAGCCGTCACTCTGCGCCAAAATTTCTAGCCTCGCGCCCAATCAGCGATTAAACATCCATCTCAACCACCCCCCGATTCATCCCTCACGAATTCACAGTTTCGCCTGTTTCGAAATAAAATCACAGTCGCCAACATGTTTGCCCTCTCTGAAGAATCCAAGGTTTGTGATCGCCGCGATGACTGCACTGCCATCGGGCCGTTCGTTTGCTGACCCTTTTCCACCTCGAATAGGAGCGCATTGGCAAGCTCATTGACATTTCTCGCGTCGCTGTTCACTAGTATGTTCTACCCTCTTTCTGTGTTTTCTATAACAATTTGAACCTGCTAACAAGTCTCTAGTGGCTACCTGCCTCTGATTCTCTACCTCGGTACGATCGATTCGCAAGCATCTCGACGAACCGCTGAACTGACCATGACAGGCTACACTCGCAGCGACCCCAAGCCTTCGCTGATCCGGTACGAGTTCCTGACAAACGCATGTTTACTGTGCCATTCAGCTAACCAATGGGCAGCCTCATCTCTCCCCTCTCCTAAACGATGATTCGAGCTCCTGGGATGCGCAGCAGCATCCCCTTGTACAATACCACCCACCACCTCGCATCAAACCTGCAGACGGTACGGGGACACAGCAATGACGATAGAAATGTTTCTCGAGTTTTGAAAACACGGACGCGAAGAAACCGGGCATTTTTGGGCGTTGGGATATCTATGCAGAGGCTTCCAAAAAGAAAGGGATATCCGCCATGTAAAAAATTGGGGTGGTACACTCTTACCACCTTGTAAAAGCTGTACCAACATGGAATCATAATTCTTAAAAAATACAATACAAATACCACTCAAGATTTGATTACCGAGGAAGCCGTCAGACTGCATGTACTTCTTTGCGCGCAATATGTCCCAATAGCCGGCGCTCTATAGCTCCTGCGGATGAAGCCGCGTTCAGCCGTGACCGAAGCTCCGACAAAGGCGGCGGCCCCAAAAAATTATTACGACATATTTAATTGAGCATCCCACAGCGTCACCTTTTTCCTTTCCACATCACGAGGGCAACTTTCATGCGCAAAGCTCACCATGAGCTGAAGCAAGTTTTTCTGATTATACCTCTACCGGACTCGTGAGCAAGCTCGGCCGTATATGTCCAACTCTAGCCATGCGGGCCTCCATCCCGCCGTCGTCGAGTCCATCGCCGGCCTCAGCGCCGGCACCATAGCGACCTTGGTGGTGCACCCGCTCGACATTGTCAAGACGCGCATGCAGAGTAAGGATTTCTTTGTTCTCTGCGCGACCTCTCTCATCACCCACGCTAACCTCTCGCCAGTCTACCGCAGCGTGAGCGATCCCCTCTCCAAGCCGCCTACGACAGTCCGCCTCCTCCGCTCCCTCACCTCGAACCCGCGCCCGATTGCCTCGCTCTACCGCGGCCTGACCCCCAACCTCGTTGGCAACGCCACCAGCTGGGCGTCTTTCTTCTTCTTCAAGTCGCGCTTCGAGAAGCTCCTGGCGCAGCGCCACGGCACCTCGTCCGATGCGCGCCCCTCGGCCGGCGACTACTTTGTCGCCAGCGCGCTCGCCGGCGCTGCCACCTCGGTACTCACCAACCCCGTCTGGGTGCTCAAAACGCGCATGCTGTCCTCGGACCACGGCGCCCACGGCGCCTATCCGTCCATGACGGCCGGCGCGCGCACCATCCTGCGCACCGAGGGCGTCGTCGGCTTCTACCGCGGCCTCGCCGTCTCCCTGATAGGCGTCTCGCACGGCGCCGTCCAGTTCGCCGTCTACGAGCCGCTGAAGCGCGCCTATTACGGCCGCCGGCTGCGCCGCCGCGGCGTCACCACCGAGGCGTCGCCTATGAGCCCCGAGGCCACCGTCGTCATCTCGAGCTGCGCCAAGCTCGTCGCCGGCGCCGTTACCTACCCGTACCAGGTCGTGCGCAGCCGCTTGCAGAACTACCAGGCCGACGAGCGCTTCGGCCGCGGTGCGAGCGGCGTCGTGACGCGCATCTGGCGAGAAGAGGGCCTGCGCGGATTCTATCGGGGCTTGGTGCCGGGCGTGGTGCGTGTGATGCCGGCGACGTGGGTGACGTTTTTGGTGTACGAGAATGTCAAATTCCATCTGCCGCACTGGATAGCAGGCAGGACATGATGGCCACCGTGAGATTGGGGTGGAAGTTGCATTGAACGACGGACGAATGTCGAGAGGAAGCATTTACAGAAATTTGAAACCGTTTACAAGACGGACGAAGTAACACGGATAGCATAACCCTATTTTTCACGTTTATTTCTCGTTATTTAATACGGGTAGGACATGGACGGCACAGCGGGATGGACACGAATCAAAACATTGTATACTATCAAATACCACATGGAACTATAGACAAACTCTCAAGGCTTACGGCGTTAATCACTATTGATTTACACAATTGCATCAAAAGGAGACGAAAAGAAGTGAACAAGAGCAACTTGCAAAGACTTTCAGACATATCTTGAGATAATTCCAAGCATAGGAGCAAACTTCATAACAAAATATCAAATCTCTCAACCGGAATGACTGCATCCACCAGATTCCGAAACTTGTTTCTCCACTTGAACTACCTCTCCCTTTGCGAGCTCAACGGTAACGTCGACATCTGCAATGCTCGATTCCCGGTGCCCTATAACCAGAATGGTACATCCCGGAAAAGACTCTTTCATCAGTGCCTTGGCTGTCTTTTCTCTCTCCATCTCCACGCTGCTCGTCGCTTCGTCAATCAGCACCAGCTTGCTTCCTGTGTCCTGGTGCCGCATGATGCCACGCACAAGACAAAACAGCTGCATTTCACCGTGAGAGTAGTTGGCATCATCCAGCATAGTAGAGAGACCTTTGTCGCCCAGCTGCGACCAAATGCCCAGGCGCGTCAGCAGCTCTTCGAGCTTGGCATCCTTATCTTTCGCCTGCTGCTTCTGCTGGGCATCCATCTTGCTTGCGTCATCATTCAAGGTGAACGGTAGCAAGTTCTTGCGCACGGTGTCGTCAAGCTTGATTTGGTCTTGGGAGATGGTGACGATGCGAGAGCGGAGAACTTCCAAGGGAATGGATGAGATGTCGACGCCATCGATGATGATTTTGCCAGTGTATTCCAGAAAGCCGAGCAGCGCGAGGAAGACTGAACTTTTGCCACTGATTCAAGATTTAGTAAAGACTCCATACTGCGAGATTATACGTATGCTTACCTGCCAGTCCGTCCTACAAGCCCGACCCTTTGCCCACCCTCAATCGAAAGCGAGACCTTTCGGAGTACTGCAGGCTGCTCCGCATCGGCACTTCAAAATTTTGTCAGTCAAGTCGGCTCAGAGCCTGAGATTTTGCCAACATACCTGTATTGAGCAGACAACTCCTGGATATCAACTTTGCCCAAAGACGGCCAGTTTTCGGGGACTTGTGCATCGCCTGGGTTGCGTTCCTGGGGCGTCTTGTCCATAAACTCACGTAGCCGTGCCAAAGCACCAACCGTGGTCTCCAGTGATGTCCACGCATGGATAAGATCCTCAAGCGTCCGCGCCAGGAAAATGAGATTCAGAAACGATAAGCCGACAGCGGCCTCTGAGGTGGAATCTTTGTTGAATAAGACGAAGGTCATCAGAACTGTCGCCAGCGCAGTGACCAAAAGACCCAAAACCAGGCCCAGCCACTGTTGGATGCAATACATGTAGTAAAAGGCCTTTTGGGAGTCATCCAAGAGATGGAAGCCTTCTTCCAGTGTCATCTTCTGCCACCCAAACGCGCGTATATACAGAACTCCTTCTGTGGTCTCTTCAAAGTGGGTGTACAACGGTGATTTTGCTTCCAAGTCGAGAGCACGCATTTGACGTGACGTTCGCAAATAAAAATGCTGGACGCAATAGACTGCCAGAAAAATGACCGGGATTGCTGCAGCCACGTAAGTCGCGCCAGATACTACCACGTCGGTTTGAACGATCGCTGTGAAAAACACATAAAAGGTACGCATAAAGGCGACAGGTAAAACGCGAGCGATCAAGGTCATATCTTGGCTGAATTTGTTGAGGAGCACGCCATTGTCCGTTGCGCCGAGATAGCCCAAGGTCGACCCCATGAGTGTTCCGACCAGGTGCTCGTGTAGCTTCAATGCCGCTCGAGGCATAAGCTTGCTAAATAGGACACAGAATGTGAGGAACAGAAGAAGCCACGTTCCAACTGCAATGGACGCATATCCGGCAAAGTAAGACTTGTCGCTTGAATACTTTTCAATCCAGATACGCATGAATATATCTGGCAGGATTTCTCCTGCGGAGCAGCAAAACATGGAAAGGCACCAAATACCCAGCCTGAGCTTGCCGATTGGGTTAATGAAAAGCCAATACAAGTTTGGGTCACCCTTCTGTCGAGCACTACTGTCAGAATCCTCCGTCACAGCCACCGATTCTGGTTCCTCGGATGGTTGGGAAGGCCTTGCGGTGGTGTCTTCTTCTGTATTGCCCTGGGCCTCCTCGAGTGCCTGGACAACTTTCTGTCGCGATTGTTCTGATTTGAAGTTTGTCTCCACGGACACGTTGCCTTTACCGTCAAACATGAGAAGCTGGTCTGCGAAATCAATGCAATCAGGTAGGTACGACGAAAGCACCACTGCTGTGCCGAGCTCTTTCAAGAGACCGTCTTCGCCACACATGCGAAGCAGGATAGAAGTGGCAGTTTTGTGATCAAGAGAACTAAACACATCGTCGAGAACAATAACGGACAGGCGAGCAAAAAGGGCTCTGGCAAGCCCGATCCGCTGACGCTGCCCGCCGCTCAGCTTGAAACCCCTACTACCAACGATGTAATCATCTCCGCCAGGGAAGGCCGCAAAATCCTCCAGCAGCAAGCAGCAATGCACAACTCGGCGATACAAACACTCGTCATACGGCAAATGACCAATAATGTTTTGTCTGATAGATTTGTTTCGTAGCCAGATTTGTTGTCCACAGAATGCCATGAGCAGATCAACAATATAGATGGTGCCCTTAGTCAGCGAGGTTTCTCCTAGGATGCTTTGCAGAAGGAAAGATTTTCCAGAGCCGTTCGGACCAACCGCCACAGTCATCGAACCTCGAGACAAAGAGAAGCTGACATCACGGAGGACTGGGGTTTCCACACCCAGTGGCGCAATACTTGCGCCGACGAATTCCACCACAGGCGGAGGTTCAAGATTCGACGGATTAGTTTTCTCTTCAGGAGACGCAGCACCAGTGCTCTCTCGAACGGTTCGAGGATCCTGTCTCTCAGGAAGTTGAAGAAACTCTTGAAGGCGTTCAAAACATCCGACCATTGATTTTATGTGCGGGTAAAATTCCAGGAGATTAGCCAGAGGAGTTTTCACTAGGACAACAATTGACAGCGCGGGGAAGACAGTCGCCGCAGACATCCCGCCGTCAAAGGTGTCCCAGAATAAAGCAGCTGCAATAACCACAACTGGCGTAAGAAGCTCGGCAGCCGCGACAGGAGAAGAAGCTGCCGCT
Source organism: Paracorniculantispora psalliotae (assembly GCA_002796755.1). NCBI lineage: Eukaryota > Fungi > Ascomycota > Sordariomycetes > Hypocreales > Cordycipitaceae > Paracorniculantispora > Paracorniculantispora psalliotae. The sequence goes on from PHFE01000008.1 coordinate 676,403, forward strand.
TCAAGGATACGGTACTTTTTGGACTCGACCATTTCCGCTTCTCGAAGGCCCTGTAGGTATTTTTCAATGGTAGTACCAAGACCAAACATCTTAAGTGCCTTGATTTGTCCAAGAATTTTCGAAGTCTTGGACACACGCTCTCCGATACTTTTGTTCCACAATCCATTTGCGGTTCCTGTAAGATCACCCAAGAAGTATGTTGCAATCGTGGAAGCCATCAAAGGGAATACAACAACAAAGCATGACCGGCCAACGAATCGTGATAGGGCGTAAATTCCAAAGGCGACTTCAAATGGGGTCATGACAATCTCATAGATATGCGGCAGACCATAAACAATACCGTCGACTTCATTGCTCATGATGGTAACAGCGGTCGACTTTTTCGATTCGGATTGAGGTAGAACTGTATTCTTCTCGGATATAACCGATACAAGAGAACCTCGCACCCGAGTTGTCAGACGGTTGCACATGTGCCACGTTGCCGCATTCGAGAGAGTATTTCCAGCAAAGGACAACATTGTTGCAAACAGCCAGAATACTCGCTCGATAGTGCTAGCTTCGTCACCGAGTGTGCCTATAATGCGGCGCAGAATGAATGGCTGGGAGAACGAAAATACTGTAGAACAGGTTCGTGGCACAAAAACCAGCAAGACGAGCCAGATCCACGGCTTTCCACAAATTCGCATTAGCGAGTTTTTCGATTTCCAAGGTGCACCTTGCAGTCGCTGTTTCAATGTTGAATGCAAGAGTTGGGAACCAAACTCTGGTCCAATGTTGCTCAGGTCTTTCAACGTGAGAATGTTGCGAAACCCGTTGAAGAGGGTTGGGTTGAGGTAAGTGAAGAACATTCTCTTCCAATACCCAGAGGTAGACTCTTTCCCTGCAGACTCTTGCAACTCGGGGTCAATGAACAGTTCCCGTTTATCCACCTCCTGGAGGATGAGGAGTAGCATCTTCAGGCCGCAAGATGTCGCGGCGAGTGCCGCAGCCGGGACCAAGCCAGGGCGCACGAAGAATGAACGACATTTGACGGCATCAAAAATAGACCCGATAAGCAAATAAATACCGAGAAACGCCGATGATCGAATGCTATGGCAATGCTCGACATAGAGAACGACTGCGACAGCAACGGCAGCGGCAACATCAACAGAGGCCGCTGCGAGAGTGGTCTCTGTGAGGAATTCTTGATCGGCAGCTCGGAATGCGAGCGCTGCTATTTCAATCCCGGCCAAGACAACAGCGACAGCCTGTAAAGATGTATCAGAGCAATGCACGGCGAGCAACAGTCGAGCATGATGCGGGGAACTTACAAGTTTGATCCAGAGCAGCGGGCTGCGACGGACCTGCACAGGTTGCTGCAAGTGCTGACCAATTATAATGGGCGTGAGCGCGATGACCAAAGACGAGGGCGTGAGGTCCAAGACCGTTTCTTCAAACTTCAATGTTAGGTCTAACACATTCGGCAGCGGGGGCCAGAAGGCGTTGTCGGCGCTAACATTGGCCATTTTGGCTTTACCCTCTTGGAGAAACGTGAAAATGGCTTGTTGCGGTATTAAACAAAGTACTTGGAAGACTTCAAAACGGAAGAATTTCACAGGAAAATATGATTCGAAGCTGATTTTGCGAAGTGAACAGTCTTTCGTTGGGTGGTGTTGGACGAGCAGATGTTTGGGGGATCGTCCCCGCCCATACTGATGGGGGATACGCCTCAGATCCCCGGCTCGATTGTGACTGGCCCGTTGGGTGGGAAAAACAGCGTCGCGCTATCGTGGTTGGTGGGTTGCCTCAGCCTGATTTGACTCTGCGCTATCTTTCAGCTGCAGTGATTCCGTGTTTTCTGCTGCCTTCTGGATGAGATCGACAAGTTGTCTCGTGACGGACTACAGAGTGATGAGAATACAATTCAGGCTTGTAGCTGGTCGACGACAAAACAAGCACTGAGCAACACTTCCATGTTGGTAGGGATTATATGCTGCGCTTATTACATGTGCCAATTTGTACTGCTAGCTATCGAGCGGTACAACTAGCGCATCCAACATATAGAAAGATGGCCAGCGGCTTTGCATCCACGGCCACAGCGCAGTAATAGACAGATAGGTAAAGGACAGATAGACAATTCCATAAATTTCATTTGCTCAGGTGCTATTCAAAATACGTTACAGAGGATTACGATATTTATGGGGTGCGCTGGAGGATAGGAGCCACCTCAGTGCTGCTGCTTCTGTCGACGTTGGTTGCACTCCACCCGCACTGAATTCGACTAGTTTTATGCCGGCTAGTCAAATGTCTGCATGTGTCTTCTTTCCATACGATTATTCATTTTTATTCTTTAGTATGCCTAATATTGATGGGGCAATAATAAGCCCTTTTATGCCTGACCTGCAAGCCACTCCGGGCGCCGCGGCCTGCGTTGCCGAAACAACAGGAGAGCTCTGCTTTGCATCTCAGCCATGCGCCATTGCGCAAACACTGGCTTACGCATGAAGCTCCTGCCTGTGTTTATCACATGCAGTCAGAAAATTATGTTAGAGAAGACACTTTTCAAACTATCCAGCGCATTTTCCCACTTGAAAGCTTTCGGAGTGTTGCTCGATATGCATGTTCGGTTGGATGTATGCAGACCTGGGTTGCGTCTGGTAGAAACGTACGAACACAGAATTTTAGCTCATATATTACTCTCTCATTATTGGAGTATTCTTCACTACAATTGTATTTGAGCTATAATGACATCTCTATGCCCTTCCGATGTCTGCCCGCCTGGTGCAACACTACCAATGAGAGACTCAACACAGCAACTTGTGTCTTAAAGAGCCAATGGCTGGCATAATATGACCTGAGGAGTAAATTTAGCTTTATATTCCACTTTATACAGCTAACTCTGGACTTTTAGAGAGTAACTTTGCTGCTTTGGTGTTCAATCTCGCGGTGGCTTTTCGAAGTTTGCCAGCTAGTCTAAGAGGATTCACGCCAGCTTATCTCACAACACAGGCTGCAATAACTACTTTACCAAACTGTTCCTATTCGTAAGATTTTCTCCCAAAAGTTTCATCTTTGAGTGCAGTTTATCGCGCTTAGAACGCTCGAGGAGAGGTCAGTTTCAACAAAAGTCGTCTTGGATCAGAAACCACAGCATCAGCGTTCACTTCTTCGCCACAGCGTAAGGGGCTTCCATGACTCATTTGAATGCACTAAACAATAATACGTGGCTACAATGGAGCCTCTCAGCTATCCCGCAGTACATATAGGCTCTGCTTTCGCATTTTAGGAGACACGGGTGACGATGACCAGCCTTTGCTCCTTACCCTGTAGCGCAGGTGCGAGTGACCGCGTCGAACTTCCAGCGGAATACTTTACCATGGGCGCTGAATTGCCAAGTTTAAAGAAAGAGTTGTACTAAATGACGATTTATTTGTCATCTTTCTAGTCTCTCCATGTATTTATACATCTAATTACTGCCGGGAGAGAAGCAGCTAACACGAGCCCGGAGAGCGTTCAAACAGCTATCACAGTAGAGCTACATACATTTGAGAACGAATTACATGGAAATTGACTGAGAACAGTAGAAACAGAACAAATAGAATACACAGTCCACTATTAATACTTCAATTATCTACAAGACTAGTTATATCATTGTGAAACGATCCCATGAAGACAGCAAAGAGACAAAATGGCAGCAGACACTTCTCCCATTGTAAAGCGCCATGCCATTTCCGATTTACGACATAATTATGAGAGAAAACGTTAATATGCTACCCTGGTGATCACCAGGGCTTTGAACGAGCTGCCCGATAAAGATGTATCATCTCCCAATTCCAGAACACAATGCACCGACCACAGAGGACCCTGAGAAGGGGTGTAGGAATAGAAACGTCACGATCGCGATGAGTTGCCGAGACGAGTTGCAAATTGCCTCTTTCTGTCTTTTTCGTCCGAAGCTAGTACCTTGCGTGTCTCTCGATAATCTCCAAAACTCAGGGGCTGCTGTCCTCGGAGAATTTTCTCTCGTACCAATGTCTCGCCTTCCTCCCCCGCCAGACAAAAAAATTTCGAAGCTGACAGGCACAAATGGACCCTTGGATCAAAGATAAGAGGGGTCGGGTGAGAAAAAAACGAAAGCAGAATAGCTTCTCTTAGTTTCAAGCACAGGCCAACCGCGGAGAGAAACCGTTTCTACTGGGGTGAATATTTTCTCTCGCTCTCTTGGCTCGTGCCCTCTTCACCATGCCACAAGGTCCTGCTACGGCATCGGTGAATAATTTCGCTTCCGTGGTGATGGGCAAGACATTTGTGTCATCAACGGGCTGTGTCACCTTGAGGAGGATTGAGAAAACTTTCTTCATGCAAATCATTGTCTTCCTTCTAAGAAAGAAATTAGAGAAACAATTTGCAGAAACAAAATTACTTGCATAACGTATCCCGACTAACACCAAAAACGCAAGACACGCGACACTGCATGACCTGCAACGTCCGGGGCTGCACATAACAGTAGAAAAGGGGGCGTATACAGTAAAAAAAGATAAATTTACATGTTAAAAATGCTTATCAGCGGAGCTATGAAATGTTGCAGAGGAAAATATTGCTCAAGGTCGTGCCCGTTTCGTGATACTCCATTCGGCACGCCGGGCGCGGACAGGCATCCCAGCCGGGGGAGCCGCAGGGACACCGGGTATGATGGTGAGGCGTCACTGCGCCGCATCATCACGAAAAGGACCGAAAAAGTCGTGGACCTTGCACAAAAAAGAGCGCACCGGCCGACTTCCGGGTCCTGCCGTCGCAGAGTCAAGAGACAGAACCGGGGAGGGGCGTCCTTGTCATGCCCGGAGCCTCGGAAATGCTGCTGCCTACGGACGGGGAATCAGAGTCGAGATACCCGACGGTCGTGCCCTTTTTTCGTCTAGTTTTGCTACATTGTACGAAGAAACTCTACGTATAATTATTATTAATTTCGTGAGTGGACAGGAAACGAGAAGTTCTAGAACGGACTGGGTGCGAACCTTCAATTAGACATGCATTGGCCATTTGCCTCTTTTGGAGCAAACCATGCGCATCATTCTGGAGAAAATTACACGGCGAGCATAATTTTATCCGAACAGAGACCCAGGTCATGGGCCCTTTTGTGCGGGCAGAAAGAGAAAGAACCGCAGTGGTCGACTGACGGCCCGCCGCTTGTATCGGTTGTGTGTATGCTGAGGGGACAATTTATGCAGCCACGTATTACGTGACTGCACAAAAGAACCTGAATACGCCAAAACGCTCGGTTGCATATTGCAGCTGCGCCATTGAATAGAATACGACAGAAGGGGGCGCTTTCTACGTGGCAGTTTGAAAGCCATACGCAAGCCGAGCGCGCTCGCCACGATATGCAAAACGCTCGAAGCAGCTGCAGCGCAAGAACAAGATCCTCTCACGCATGTGTGTGTGTGTGCGGTCAACACGGGGCCTCATAAAATAAAGGCTATCCGCATAAGGGAATCTCGGATTATGCAAGCCGCATGCACTGATCTACGCTGGCTTCAGCAACCGAACGAAAAAAGACAGGGAATAGCTGAGGAGACATGAAGCCACAGAATGCCGGCAGATCGACCTTGCAGCAGTCTGTGTCGTACGCTGTGCTTTTACCTTGGATTCATTCAGCGGTGACGCTCGGAAGGAGAAAAGCTCCTTCACTAAGTGTCAAGGTTGATTGTGATGCAAAGGGACTTGCCAACAGAGTGACTCGAAGTCATGGAATCGTTGCCCCACAAACTTGCCCTTTCCGTTCTGCTTTTTGCAATACAAACCAGGAAAGACTACAAATGTGCGCTTCGTCCGAAATTCCAAGAAATTGACACGGGAACGATTCACAGGCCGAGACAAAGGCGCTGCCATTCAATGCAAGACGACAGGAGAAGATGGTGTCTGTGTTTCGTTGTACCGGTACATTGTGCGCTGCGCAGGAACAGTCAACGCCAGTTGGCTCCAGAAAGGCAGAAAGGCTGCCTGAATGGTTGTATGAGCAATTGTTGGCTTCTTTCAATGAGCTGAAGCGGCGCGTGAGCTTTAATTACAGCTATGGATTGACCGCATTGCCAAATTCAGGACTCCTAGGATAATTGCGGAGGCTGATGAAGGGTAGAGTAATAGCTTGTACGAAGTACATGTACGCGAGGCCGTGAGTTCGGATCAACAGCAGTTCTTTGGGGGACGGCAAGCCCAAGACAAGACTGAGCAGCCCGTGCTCGGACGCAGTGTGTCCGCTGCACAATCCGCGCTGTGCAGTACCTGGCCGCCACATCTCGGACGCCGGACGGCCTGGGTGAGTCAATATGCGGCCAGGACCCAGGGAAAATCCCAGCGGCGGAGTACTACGATGCGATGTGGCAGACGCACAATGCGGTATTACGGGACCCAGACATGGACTCAGCTTGGTACAAGAAGTGGGCAGCCGCAAGCCACTGCATGCATAGGCAGAGGAGCAGCAGAGACGTCAGTGATTGACATAAGCGAGGTCGCAGTGAACATCCTCCACTGGCTCAATGAGAAAACAAGTCGCTATGCAACAGCTCAAGAATAGTGTGATGTGGTGAGTACAACCGTGCTGGGTTTGGCGACCGAGCGTAGTGACTTTCCCACGACGAAGGGGAGCCAATGGCCAGTCATGTCTTGCTGTGCACCCGTGTCTGCAGCATACGGGCCGTCGTAAATGGTTGGATGTGACCAAAACAGATTTTTCTCGCGAGGAAGACCACATAGTCTATCTTGCAATGAGAAAAGAAGTGACATCATCCGGACAGGAGCCACCACAGAGGACACTGCATAATGAACATATGTTCCTCTCGGGCATTCCGGATCCCACGCAATGGGAAGCAATGGGCAAGCTACCCAAATAGTCGGGACCTCTGCTGACATGGCGGGGCGCCGGGGTAGGGCGATCCATCGCCGTGCAGGAGGTTTGTCCAGGATGACGAGGCCATGGTGTGGTAACATTATAGTTCTTCGAGTGTGTTCTGTCAGTTCTGAATGGAGCGCAGGCGTCCGTTTTAGTTTTGCCAGCTCATCAAAAGAGGGTACCGGTGGGTAGCTCCAGAGTTACCCGTAAGGTGAACATTGGCCATCTGGTACGTCCATTATTGCCCGACTCGTCCAAGCGATTCCCAGAGCCTTGGACCTACGGTGGGTCACCTGGGTCAGCGGAGGTGTCAAGGTGCAGCCGGGTGGTAGCATTGATCCGTTACCATGACCGGCCATGACCAAATAGGGCCTTTAGCTTGGGTGAAAGCTGCAGAGGCGGAAAGCGCGGCAGCAATTGCTGATATCATGCGAGAGAAGGGATATCGTAATAGAGAATGCCAGCGGGACGCGGGAGGAGCAAAACGACCGCGTTGACATGAGCCCTGCCCACCCACCAGACTGGGAGGTTGGTGAGCTCGCTGGAGGGTTGCAATCCTGCTCGAAACGGCAGCCTCGAACGGCTGATCAAAAGCCCGAACAACCACAGCTGCAGATGGTAGCTCCTATGGCGCTGTGGACAAAAAATGATAGCTCTCGCCAGGGCCGTGTGGCTAGGACAAGGTGGTATTGGCGTGAGGGGCAGAGTGTGGTTGGGAGCCCGCAATAAATGTGTGTGTGTGTGTGTGTGTGCCGAAAATCGCTAATAGACGAGCTACTGTGGGCTGAGTTGCGCCCAACACCGCACCGACGCTGGCAGAAATACAGAATTGAGGGGAAATGATAACTAAACGTCCCGTCTCGACTTTGTCTTCTCCTTGATCATCTGCTGGGATGCTCCTTTTCAGCTATGGAGAGTGGCGTAGTGGGACGGTCTTGTTCCTGCGCCAGATGGGAGGCCAAGTTAAGCAGGGAGAGCCAGGCACGCGCACAACGCCTCTCTTCCCCGCTCTGTAGTTGACCACGGAAGATCATGTACCTGGAAATGTGCTGCAATATTTGCTTTTTTGAGCCCGTGGCGAGGTGGGAACTGGGAGGTACCTCTGAGAAGCTAAGCGTGCCTGAATGGCACAAAGATGTCGTATGGTGGCAAAGGTCTCACTTAAGCCGGCGGATCCGACGTCTTGTAGTATTGAATGTATTGAGAATACGAACACTGTAGCATAGTGCCTCAATTTGAGAGCAATAATGGTTGTGAATGGGGAGTGTGATGCTGGGGGGACCTCAATGGCCAGCTCTTTCACTCTGTGGTAGCCGAAAGTGCAACGTCATTGTAATTGGTGAGCCAAAATATAGAAGTTGTGAGATTGTCACTGTTTCACTTGCCAATGGCCATGCTAACAGTGAGTAGAGCCACCGAAGCGGCATGTGCCAGTGCAATGGCTCTACCCGAAGCTAGACAAGAGGAGTTTTCGCACACCGACGGGTATTATTTGAGTTGGTGGTAATTAATTCCCGTCATGTTCAAGAATATTGTCGTGGACTATTCGGCAGTATGGTTGTCATATATGGATTAACCGACATTCTCGATTAGTTGATCTTGCTCGCTAAGAAGGAGCAATTTGCCCGGCGCAACGCATGTATCAGAAAATGACATGTTCTCTGCAAGCACTCGTAAAAATAGCCCAACAAAAGTGACAGGCTGAATTTCTTGGTAACTAGCGGCAGCAGCCTTGTCATACTACGGCCGTGCATGAGCCGGCCCGACCATCGTAGCGATTTACAGGGCTCTGGGTGCCCGGGCCAAGCCTGCATTGAAACAGGTCGAGTTTGAACATTGATCGAGATTTAATTCTCTTGTGAGGGCAGTTGCGAATAAACCACTCAGCCTGACAAAACAGGCAAACTAGACGAGTTACGACAAGTTCTGCGTTGCATTGTCCGTGTCTGTTTCTGCTGTCCCAAAGCTGTCAATCTGAGTCCCAACGTTGCTCTAGCGGATTACACCAGATAGATTCGGGATCCATTGTTTTGGTTAAGCATTGGCCATAGCGCGCAGCTGAAAGCCCAGATTTTCAGCATCAGTGCTGGCAGTGCTACCAACATGCAAGGTGGTAGTGTAAACCAGGGTGGCTAGGAAGCCATCAGGCGACGGAAGAAATGACAGAAGCGATACAACGCTGAGGTAGTGGTGGGAATGACAACGACTTGGACAATGGTTCGTCCAAGGATTCCAGCATTCCAGTGCCAGCCAATAGAGGCACTCCCTGGCCGGCCCAGGTCTGCACGGACGGCGGGACGGATCGTACATAAGTGTGTAGGCTAAAACAGTCGCGAGGTGGACTTTTTGACTGTAAACAGTCACATAGTGGCCCGAGCGAGGCTGGGCAGGTTCAAGCTAGCAGACAGCGAGCCCCAGCCGCCCACAGTAGCAACAGTAGCATTAGCTTGGAAATGCTCCGTAATAGTGTCAAGAGAGAGGACGAACTACGTCTACGAATCCTAACCGGGCGCCGAGAGGCCGAAAGCGGGAACCGAAAATACGAGAGGCGTGTACATAGTCGGGCGAGCGTCGCAGCTGGACAATGGTCAGCAGAATCGAGGCCAAACGGGCGGAGAGCAGATTTCTCTTCCTAGCCTCGCAGTAGCATTGAACGAGGCGAGATCTCTCGTGGGCTCTCGGCGTGGTTGGTTGAGTCAAGGAACGATCCGAGGGGCGATTGCTTCCAGGCCAGGCCAGACCGTCGAAGGGACTACGAGGACCGTTCCGAGCTGGCGATGCGCACGCGATGCTAACAACGGCTAATCTACTGCTCGCAAGGAGAGAATGTCGCCGATGATTCGATTCCCGCAGTATGGCGTTGGGAACGTGTAGCTAGTAGTTCGTTTACTTGGTGACTAGCGCTTGCTGTCCCGTCCCCCGCGGCGGCGAAATGCCTCCGCCTCAACAAACAGGCAGGCTGGGCAGCTGCCCAGTTCGGCGATTGGGCAGGAGAGGGAGGTACAGGTACTTGGTACCGGCGTCCAAGCGCCTCCACCAACACCACTCAGCACTTTATTGCTGTTGCTTCAACATGCACTCGCTATTATACGTTACCGGCCATCGCTTCCAGCTAGTTGGTCACATTATTCAGCTATCAGTCATTGCTATCGCATCTGCCTCCTGCCGAAAATTGCCGGAATGTCCACCTTCTACCAGACTCAGACTAATGCGGCCGCTTCGCTCCAATTCCTGCAGATGGCTAAAGCTGGAGTGGCGATCCCAACAGCGATCGACAAAGGGAGAGCTCGACAGGGACCGTGCTGTTAAGAGAGAGAAAAAATAGACGCATCGAAGTTTCTCAATTCTGCATCCCAACTCCTCACATTCCCATGATCCATCTGCAATCACTAGTTAGGGTCTGCGTTCCCCCTTGCACCAAGACCCCAAATGCCGATCTGATGGACAATCTCACTTGGTGCATGCTTCTGGTTTTTCTACGTAAGACTCGATAAACGGACAACTGCCGATTTCTTGATGCCTCGGAGAGATGCTGCCCTGCGAGCCTGGCACGGTCCGTACCGACCAAACCGCTCCGTGCACATCCGACCTGCTTGGCTTACACGGCTTTCGCATATCGCCCACGACCCCCAAAAAACTAAACTGAGCAACGGAGATCAGACGAGAGCCGCCCAGCCAGGACTGTCACGAATATTGAGACTGAGATTGCCCAACTCGGCTGAACCTGTGCACCTAAAACAGCCCACTGGTCATACAATGCCCAATTGAATGCTATTTTGGTCTGCGTGAGACAGTTGTCAGAGAGAGTTGCGCGCCAGCACTTAAAATGGCATTGTTGGGGCATTGTCGTCTACTAACTAACCCAAGCCCCTAAAGAGCCGTATGGTGGCCTCTAGGTGGCCTCTAGTACCTGGAGTAAACGTCAAAGCTCCCTATGATAGCAGGGTTTGCTTTTCTCTCGTCGTGACTGTGGGCAGCGGACGGATGATCAAAGATCTCCCTATTCGCAACAGGATCGAGTCTTGTGGTAAACTGGGAGTTGAACCCTGTTCGGGGTAAGGGTCCTGCGGGCGCGTCTAGCGTGAGCATTGGCTCCAAGCACGAACTGCAGTTCGCCGACCAATTTAGCATCAAGCCTAACTATCAGTAGACATACCTTTTAACCAACTAGGAACCAGCAAATGTACATCGAGTCCTGAGTGTAAATGTGCTGTACCTGCGCTTTTTTAAACAGGGTGGCTTTAGCAGGTGATGAATTAATTACTTCTTTGCTGCTAGTCAAAAGAAGTATTGGCGTAGTGATGCGGTCGGCCGCCCCATGTAGCTTCAGTCAATGGCAATACATCCCAACGATTCACAAGCTCACAAGGGGCAGCAAGTCCGATCGGTGTGGTAGCTGCGAAAACCAATAATACGCTGCAACGTCGCTGCCGAGTCAGCCAAACGTCAAAACATAATTTCCCCTACGTCGTGCACCATTGGGAAGGGGCTTGACTACCCTGCAACCGGCAAACCCAGTTCCAGGTGGTGCGCGTCCTCAGCTTTCCGCCTCGCTTAAAGGACGTCACACATCACAAAAAGGTTACGAGTCAAATATAAACAAAGCAGAAGCCATTCCCGCCTTGGGCATTGAGCCGCTCGCTGCTCCAACGGGCTCAGCCCATTGCGGTTGGTGGGCGAATGCGACCGCAACCCAGGCCGTTGGCGCGGGCTGGGCTCGGCGCCGGCGAGGCACACCCAGAAAGCTGGGAGCGCCTGCCCAGTGGTTGCAACAAGTTATTTGGTTGGATGTGTGGGTGGTGCTGCCACACAGAAGCATCGAACGACTTTCCACTCACACCAGCGAGCACCTCCGAAGGCTAGTTAATAACCAACTAATCAACTTGTGTGGCAGGCTAGCTTACGGGCTTTCGAGCCTGATGAAGCTGGCCGCCCCGAAGCGACGGAACCATGTCGACTTGGCAACACATTATGTTAGTAACGTAGCGTGTCAAATAGTAACTACACTTTTAGAGAGAGCCTTATGGACGGAGCTGGGCGAGCTCATTGGCAGCCCGCCATAATGGCACTGTTGCTGGTCTACGCTAGCTCAAGGCGCAGCCTACAACCGATATATCCATCTGATTCATCAACTAAAGACGCCATCACCACCGCGACACAATGGCCAACAGCAGTCGAAAAGCGAGGCGCAACCAGACCTTGTGGCGGAGAAAACCCGAAATCATACACTTACCCTATATCTGGCTCTATTCTGCCTTTTTTTCTTTTTTTTTTCTTTGTCAGGAACCAGATGGGCCTTGTGCCTTGTCTCGTGTAGCCCCCCAGCGGGAAGCGATGGGGTAACAGCGGTGCAGGCCGACGACCAGCTGATCCTGACGACAGTCTCAGCGCCATTGTACGACGGGTTTGCGAATCTCGCCTTTGCTGCGGTCGCAGCTGCACGTATCGCTCCGCATTGTGCAACCTAGAGTATCCAGGCCCATGCGCGACTCTTTTTCACGTATCCACCGTGCCGTAATCAATGTCTTTGCCGTTCCTGGGGACCAGGTGCCCCCCCATGCCCCCCCAGCACGCTCAATCAGGTACAAGTACTCAATACTATAATTTATGATATCCTTTTTACGCGCTACAGGGGTCTAGGAATACGATGACAACGCAGCAAATAAGATGGATAGGAAAAACAAAGTCATCGTGATCCCGGCATTCGACTCATCCAAGCCACTTGATTCCGTGGCGATATCAGAAAGGGATTTTCTTAACAGACGCAAGCCACAGACACAGCGCAGTGGAACCTGTCGTTTTTCTTATGAGTGTGCTCAGCTGCAAGTGGTTAAGGAACGGCCAGGGTGGTGTGTACCTGTGTGATTTCTGAGACACGCTGCGTCGCCTGGAGCTGGGCTGGTGGCGCCTCGCGGCCACAACTGCAAGGCTCCATTGGCGTGGGTTTGCCACCACAACCACACAGACACACACACGCAATATATGTGTCGAACATTGATCGCCCTGGCTCATATACAATTCCGGCCAAAAAATGGGCTTTTATGATCTTGTAAATCATCGTCGTCTCGGTCGGCGGGCTGGCCTCGTTAGACAGAACAGCAAGTCCGAAGAGATTCGGCCGTGAATCTCTCTTGGGACAAGGGGTGAACCCTGGATATTGCGAGCCCTCCACCACCGAGTACACACACCTTTTGGCCTTCAAGGGCCTTTTCGCTTCCTGCTTGGTTCGATCTCGGATGACCCTGGCCCGGCAGCAATATATCGGCTACCCTCTTTTTATTTCTGCTACCAATCCCGCCAATGTATTAGCCACAACTGGGCGGAGCAACCGCAGGCATCCTCTTCCCCCGTCCCCCGTCCCCTGTCCCCGGGCATACGGTCACTGTGTGCCCTTGTTGCCTCCGTGCTCCAGGCCTCAGATAAAAACGAGGCGTTCCATGTTCCTGGTCTGTCATTATGTTGCAAACTACGGAGTACAGACAATGGATCCTAACAAATCGCTGCAAACTCCACGGCGGCCCGGGTTTCAATTTCTCCTTTCAGGTTTAAGATTAAGTATACACCTGCTCATCCCGTCTCGTCTCTTCTCGTGTGGCGTCTGGGCAAAGCTGTTCCGGTAGCCGGAACATTTCCTTCGTGTAGAAATTCGTCATGCTTACTTGCTGTTACTTATCAATTGGGCCCAAGCGTTTCAATTCCTCCGGACGAGTAGAGGAGGCAAAAAAGGTCTCGACGAGTCGCGGAGGTCCCGTACAACAACATGGCGCCTTTGCTGCGCATCATGCACGCCATATTTTGACAGCTGTCTATGTCTCTTGCGTTTTCTTTTTGCCTGCCGCCTGGCCTGTAAAACATTTTTTTTTGCATGCAAAGTACGAGTCAGACGGCTACATGAGTAGAGAGTAAACAAGATAGATCAATTGTAGAGTAAAAGTGTTGTAATTGCACATGCACACATGCAGACGCTTTCTGTGCTCAACCGCAAGCCCCCATCTCTTGTGATGCGGGTTCCAGGCACGGACGAAAAGAAGTACAAGGACAAGGAGACGACGGGACAGGCAAGACATGCTTCACCCGAAATCCAGCATCTATTACGCCGTTCGACCCAGCCTTTCGGAGGATAAGCCACTGACTACACACACTGCTTAGCCTTTCCCACTCTGGTGTGTGGCGTGCTCTATATGTGTCTCCCCCACAACTGTGATGAGTTTTTTTTCTGTCACAAAATCTCTCATGAGCCCCAAAAAAATAAAAAAAATGATACACCTCGTACGTCAACACACGCCCCGTCCATGCTCTGTCCCGTTGGCCACCCAAGGCGAAAGGTCTCCGCTCATCAGCTAGCGACCCATGGCCAACTTGGCAGAAGTGAACCCTGGGCCGAGGGTGTGTGAATCCCGTGTTTTTAATCTTCTCGCAACTGTAGCAGATGCACTAAACTACAAACTAAAATCCAGTAAGGGCTCCAACTGTCTGCTAGTTTCTTTCATCGTCCAACTACGCCCAGACCAGGACCCTGACTGCGTAAAATAGTTGCGAAAATCGCCCCGCCTTCTCAAAAGAGCTAAACAAAGAGAAAACGGGTACACAGCTGTTCCGATACACACTAGAAAAAAGTCCGATTCTGCGAGAAACTACGTTTGTAAACTGGTCAATGGATGGAAATGTGATATAGACAAGTGCCGAAGACGGGCATAACGGCTCTGCTCGGCACGACGGATGGGTTGCACGAAGAAATCTGCCGGGCCTTGCAGGGCTTTTGCAAGTTCAACCGTGGGCCGTCCGCGGCACACACATGCGGGCAGACAAAGCCCCCTCTCTCCCCAATTTTTGGCTCCGTCCCGCGCCGCCCATCCGGACATAAACCAGCTAGCACGGCACGGGTGCGGTGCGGCACGCGCGCTGCCCCAGGCGAGAGGAGAGAGAGCACAACGAGGTACTCCATACGGGAAAAAATAGAGTGTCAGATCGATGGTCCAGCTCGCCCGCCCGCTCTGCTTGCCAAGCGATGATGAGGTAGTACCAGGTTTCCTTGCCGGGAAACCTTACCTTCCTCACAGTCAATCGTCCCAACATTTTCCCACTCTATTTCGCTCTTGTTAGTCATTTTCTCTATTATGACGAAACTGAGGTGATCAACATTACAGCCGTTATAGTCACATGGTTACGTGTACAAGAGATGTGGCTTTTTTCCTACCTGTCTTTTGTCACTTCTTTCAAGTTTCCATTACCGTCCAGATGAAGCCAATTTCCTTTTCCAGAACATACCTGCACCATTCTACGCCGTTAATTCCATTTCTACCTTCGATTGGCGAAAACCTTCCAACACGTCTCAATTACAACAAACCCCCCTTTTGATCCTTTTCGTCTTTGCTTTTCTCTTCCCTTGAAACGCGTTTCAGTCTACTTCATCTTCGAGGCTCTGAAGCAGAACAAATTTCCCCTGCATGCGATTTTCTCAAACAAAAAGAAAAAAAACACTGTGCTTAATCCAATCGTCATACTTCAGAAAAAGGCACTCGTGGCATGTACCTGAATAGGTACAGACTTTTTTCCTTCTTTTTTTTCACGTCTGTGTCCCTGCAGTAGACGGCCCCAATTACTCCGCCATGCAACTTGAAAACCCTTTCCAGGCACGATAGAGAGGGCGCGCGAGGAAGGATGTGCGTTGGCGTTGGCGTAGCGTAGATGCCACCACACAGACACACATACATAAACGCGGGGACAAGGCCAAGAAAGAAGAAAATAAATGTCCCCGAAAATGGCAATGATGGCGTGCGTTTATAGCGAACCCCTCATCTATCAGCTTAAGCGGCCACACACCTTGCGTCAAAAAAGAAAAAACCAGTGAGGGAGGTTGGCGCGGAGCTCTCCACACATTCGGCCGTATAAGTCGTGGGTTTTTGGTGGCAACTTTCCTTTTTTTCCCTGTTGCTAACTTGATGCAGCCGCAAAAGAGGCACATCTCTGTATTTGCCTTCTCATCTGTCGTTTTTTTTTCCTTTTCTTTTTTGAAAAATTCTTCGCCGTACCTGAAGCCGTCGTCAGCCCGCCTGCAGCCAAGAGGAGTAAGTGCGGGCAGGCCCAAACTGTCTGTGTGCTTGCAGCACATGGGAAAAAGGGTCTCGAACGGGACGAGAATCCAGGGAATCATTTCCGTTCGCAGCAATAGATCAGTAAAAGCGCGCATTGGTGCGATTTTCTTAGCTCGCGTGTGGTCAGTTTTTGCCGTCTGAGGCTCGCTAGTTAGTTTTCTCACCTCGGCATGAGTCGACTGAACAACTCGGCAGTATCTCGCTCTGCAGATCATCAATTCTATCATTTTTGATGACAATATTTTAATCTGATGTTTAATATTCAGATAGACTTGGGTGAATTACAACCTCATAGCGTCCGTTCAAACTTTCCTCAGTTACGTGTACAGCCGCTCTCAACGTCCTCTCCCACTCGTCCATTATACTCTGCCTCGTGGTAGCAAGACTTTCAAATTTTAAAAGAAAAAAAATGACAGGATGTTTTCTGTTACTGCCGTTGGAGTACCAGCCGCTGCAGATGCCCAAATCTATTGCACTCGCTTTTGCTTTGTTCCTCCCATCTATTCCCTGCTGTTAATCAGGGGTCTTGCCTGCGCCGCTCGGCGGTCCCGTCTTCTCATCATAGGCTATAAGCTTGCGGTCCCTGTTTATTGTCTGATTATACAGAGCATCTGCACATTTTTTACGGCTCATTTTCCTTTGTGTCACCGGTTTGGTGACGTGCATACGAGACCCCGTCAACGGATGCGTGTAATGCAGCACAAAGACCAGGTCTTACTGCAATATCCGCTGGAGAGAACGGGAGAACGGATGCTTCACGGGGCCAAAAATTATCGTAAGCAGACAGGGGGGAGGAGGCCGTTTGTGGGACACGTTCTATTTTTTTCTCCAAATTCTTTGCCGGGCTCGGTTTTGTGCGACTCTGGCGATAGTCGAACGCCGAACTGGATTGTCCACCCGTCCATCATTTTTTTTTCTCTCAACCTACCCTTGTCCTCGTCTTCGAACGACTAGCTGCAGGTGACGTGTGACTATCAGTTGAGAAAACATGACCGGTAGACTGGGAGATGCGCGAAAATGGAGGCAAAACAGGGTCTACGGCCTTGTCTACTGTCGGTGGACCAAGTATCCGGGTGCGGTGGCTTGACCTGATGCCAATATTTTGGGACTTGGGGGATCCTCTTCGTTGAGGTGGCACGCCCCCGCGCGCGCGAGAGAAAGAGAGTGTGAGAGTGAGAGAAAGCGAGGAAGCGGAGTCGAGGCAGCCATGCGTATGCATTGCACGTACATAGGTGCATCGGCAAGACGACGGGTTACGAAGCCGTGCATGCGGGATCCAAGCCATAATTCCACCTACTCGGTTTTGCAAGATACAGCCTGCTGCGGGCTTTCTTTTCTCGCACAACGCATGCATGGCTAGTCGCATATCCACTGCAAGGTGGTGGGCAGGTGGTGGGATGATGAGCAACCCTCCTCCTCCACGCTCGCTCTGCTAGGCCCTAACTGACTCTCATCCAGATAGCGACGGGGAGATAACGCGCCTTTGTCCATTGTTGCTCTCCTGCGTTTGTGGGCATGGCAGACACAAAAAGAAGGCGTTCTAGCTGACATTTACTTGCCCCAGTTGTTGTGGCGTCCACACCAAGCAGGGGTCTTATTGTGTTCGGGGAAACCCTTTTCAAAGCGGCCTTTTCTGTAGGGCGTGGATTCCCCTCCCACACTAGGAATATGAGATTTTTGGCGTCCTCTGTGTACTCGAATGAGAGATGCCAGGCTCTGTCTCTTTTGAGATGACGGGCAGGCCCCACGCAGCCACACTGCTGTTAGTCGCTCGTGCTAGTACTAGCGGGAGCCTCCGGTTGGTCCATCGCCTGCGCTAGACAGGGGCGTCTTGATTCGAATTGTGATCTCTCTCTTTTTCCCATCCCACCAGGGCTCGACGGTGGATTTCGACGCAATGCAACGCAAGCCATTTCAATTTTCCTATCCGTCGGGCTGGTCCTTGGCAGCTCACTCGTCTCTGGTGTGTACCTCGCTACGAGCTGAGAAGGTGATCATTACCCACAGCGTCGGCCAAGTAGTTGTCATAGATCTGTGTAGGCGTTGTGCGAGGCTTGCAGCGGTAGGATTCGTCCCGGCCAACGAGCCCAAATGCTGCTTCCTCGCTTTTTCGGGGATCGTCACTGGTGGCTTGTTACCATTGTAGCTGCGATGTGCCTCTGCAAGAGCAAAACGGTCTCATGTTGTTCCGCGACTTCTCTTTTCCTTCCGTAGACGGTAAGTCAACTGGGTCATTGCCTGTTCGTCACAAATTGCGTGTGCATACAGCGGATAATGTTGTTGCACTGGTGGCTGCTGGGCGGCGCCCCCAACAGTCAAAGATCCTGGAGGGGCAGCAGGCTTCAAAAAGCCAGTGTGGGTTCAGTAATCAGTGTCTTGGTGTGCCGTCAGTGCTGGCGCCTCTTCTCGAGCTGGGCAGGCTTGCCATTCGTAAATTGTTGCGACACATGTGATTTCTCAGTGTTCCTAACTCGGCCACTTAGACCCTGGATAGTCTCCCCCATTTGGTTCACCTTTGAGGATCGTAATACAACGGCTACCGATGTCTCGCCACTTATGTACCTCCAGTCCTTTGTAAAGACATCTTGGCCACGGTTTTTACGTGTACCCACTCTCAATCGATTGCCATCATGAGAAAGATTGTGTGTTACTGGTGGCATGCATGATAGCTCGGGGATGCCTCTGCCCAGGTAGACCGGGGCATTTCAACGGGAGGAGTCAATGCCACTGTGGCTGCAAAGGAGCGCTTGCATTGGTCCGTCATGGAGTCGGCTTCCACCGAACCGGATACTGGGGCCTGCTCTCCCCGGAGACCCAGCAACGTTTCCTTGCCTTGCAGTGACAGGCAGCACGGACTTGATACCTGGTCCTGCCCACATCTCGTCGCCCAGCGATTCCACCCAACTGGTCGCTGACATGAATATTTGTTAATATATTTCTGTGCGTTCGCGACGAATGCGGGCATCAACATGGGTCATCACGGAGACCAGGAGCTGGTTCCCCGTTGCTCGTCCGTATTCCACATTCTGTGACATGTCAGGGTCGCTGTCACCTATATTGTTTGAAGATGATTGCCAATAAATTAATTAAACCGCGAGGCGCGGGCGTCGACATCCGGACCAGGCGGGCGTCGCTGGCGCTGCTCCCTTCTTTGGGCGCAGCAAGCTCGAGTTCAGCCTATTTTTGTCGAGCGGACCCTGTCTCGGCCATTTAGTGTAAACGGTCACAGAGCCAAAACAAGGGAAAAACGTAGCCAAAATTCTCCTTGGAATGAGAGACAGGACTAGTACGCCACAATGGGAAGATGATGCCATCTTCGAGTCATGTGATTAGTAGTAGCTAATTCGGGCGAATGCGAGTAGAGTACAGACGGCCAGGCGAGATCAAGCCATTCAGCTCATCGAGGATGGCGAGGGACAGGATGCGGGGGTCGAGCCAACCAAAACTCAGCGAGTCTGCCACGCACTGCGGCACAATGAGTCGAGTCCGCATTGGGCAGAATTTGGAATAGAGTGGTAGGCACTGCCAGTGCTGGTTCTTCTCCTCTGCCAAGTGGCCAGCAACTCAGCACGGCACAGGAACAGGAGCCTCCGAGGACACCCACCCACGTACTCGGGCGAGGACTAGCCAATGTAGGCGACATATCATATTTTTCGAGAAAAGGGTGCCTCTAGCAGCCAATTAGGTGCCAGAGAATTCGCTGCGAGAAGCTAGCAGAAGCTCGGTCGCGGGGCGGGGATTTTTCTCTCTTCTCTTGATGAGCGAACCGGCTTATGAGTTGAGGCATTGCATCAAGTGGGAGTGAGATTGTGGACATCTGAGAGCAGTTGTGTCAATTGCATTGTCGCTGGTGAAATTGGCGTCTCAAGGTGTAGATAGCACTTGCAATTGCTGCGCAAGCCACAGGCTGGCGAATCTTTCTTGGCGGTTTTGGCTGTGGTCCATGCGTAGTGGTGTGGTGTGCCGCTCCCCAAATACCCGGGCCGTGGTGGACACACAGATTGGGCCTCATTGGTGCAGCCTGCTTCAGGCTGCACAGCTGAACCAGCTGTGCGGGAATCCTAGGCTCTCCGAGCGCCGCTGCAAGCCACAATGGCTCTGATTTTGGGGCATCTGGCTGTGTGCAAATCCTCCAGCCTCTGGCGCCATCGCGTCCACCACGACAGGCAGTGGAGGCTGAGACTCACTTTGGGAGCAAGACCTCACCTTACCAAGAAGCAGGATAAGCCAATGGGCCGCGTCCGAAGATTTTCGGTAAAGCCGTTGAGCAACAGAGTGTCGCTGCTATTCATTTAGTTTCCCTTGCACGATCTTAGTCACTCTGTGGTGCTTCCATATCTGCTTGGCGCATGGCGGGTAGATTTTGTCATTTCCTTTGTGCCTGGGATCAAGCCTGAATACTATTAGAGCGTTTGGCTGATTGTGGCTAGTCGCCTTTTCGTGTTAGTTCGTCTTCTCTAGGCATTGATTGGCAGAGCGCGAAAAGAGAGCACGAGGCCGTTGTTATTGTTTCTTGCCATGTCATCGAACAAGACTCGTGTCCTCGTGAGTGCAACACTGTGGCTGTCCGCCGGGCTGCCCATGACGTGGATCGTGTTCCAATGATGCGACAGTTGCAATCGGCGGTTGGGGATCAGGTTCTTGGAGGAATGACACCAGATGGTATCCACGTAGACCAATACTACTCGTGTGAGCTTGCACGACGGGGTCCTGTTGTAATCGCCTGTAGTCCTCTGCTCTCTCATCGGAGGCAGAGCGGGGGCCGCTTTTTCCAGGCGGCTCGTTTTCTTGACTCTGGAGGCACGGAACGGTGTAGAGGAAAACAGAAATAAGGACCTGGTGATTCATCGACAGACAGGTGCCGTCGTCGGCGTGTTGAGGCTGTATTTGGTCAATGCGAGTATCGCTGGCCTGGCACCACTACCACCCGCGCTGTCGGTGTCGGAGCCACTCTTGATGAGTCCAAGTCTTGTGGCCCAGTCTTACCCGTGCTCCGTGCATTCTTTGATCCAAAGAAGGCTTACTGCCTCCAAATTACAATTGTCTGACGGTCTAGACACTGTGGGATTAACGAGACTGGACTGTGGCGAATAGCGTATTTGGCATCGGTTTGCTGCTATTGAACGGGAAGCTGCAATTCCGCGCCCTGGGCGCCGATAACTTTTTTCTGGCCGGCGTTCTAGCTCCCTCTGGCGACCGGGCTAACTGTTTAGCTCTTTTGGTACAACGCGTGGGTTGGCCTTGGCCTTGACGGAGCCGGCCGCTCGTGTGCTGACAGGCAAAAGTCAATTGCAGCGAGATCGAGGCATCCCTGATCCTGAGTGTGGCGCACCTGAAGTTCGGCTTTGCAGCTGTGCACTGTAGGCATGTTGCCTACATCACACATGCTACAAGTGACAGGACTCTATTCATCCTAGTAAATGACCGTAATAAGCCTCGACAGGCTATCCTTGCGCATTCCACTTGCCATTCCTGAGAAGAACTTTTCTCTACCGGCACAACTGCGCAGGCGTGTATGTGAGGAGCAGGTACAAGCTCTTGAGAACAATGCATAGCAATTAAGTGAGCGTGGTGGTAGTGGTGGCAAGCGGCGAGTGCTGAGTGGACGCGATAGGATTCCCAGTCAGCTCAGTGGTAACTGCCAATCGGTACAAGCCACCCGGGCCATCGCGTTCAGCAGATGACTGCTTACCCAGAGGCTTGGTATTGGGACGGCCGCAAAGGATTTGCTGCACCAGTATTTGATGGCGCGGCTACATGGAAGAAAAGGTGGCTGCATAAGCGCCACTTTAAACAGCAGCCAAAACTCTTTCCCCAGAGTGGTGGCTGAGTGTGTGAGAGAAGAAGCCTAAACCCAACTGGGCGATTGGCTCTGCGATGCGCACAACAGACGGCACACAAACTGGCACACGTAGTGGCACACACCACCCACCAGCCTGGGATGGTCAGGTTGTTCGCCGATCCCGTCCCGACTGTTTGGATGCGGTGACAGTCATTGGCCAGCGAATCCCAGCCGTAAGGTTTGCTGGAAATGGGCCAATCTTGCTAAGCAAGACGAGCGGCACTTGCAGCGCGAGCCCCTCTCCTGGGACTACAGGTCGTCGGGGCTCGATAGCGGAGCAGAACGCGCAATAACGATTATGCTTGTTGCAAGGCAGCGCCGGTTGGGCACGGACAGACAGCGGAGCCTCCTGGGTACAGTTCGGAAATACAGTGCTGGCCGGTACAGTAGTTATGGGCAAGTGTGCTGTCCGGCGCTGGTGCTAGTCCTTCCCACCACCCCGCATGCGAGCGCTCTGGTGCTAGCATCAGTAGGAGCCAGTGCACGAGAAGCGGCGTTCGGGACTATGAGCTGGCAAATATGCGGGACAGCGTCGTGTTGTTCTAACTTGTGTTGGCGTGGGAAACGAAACGGCACAGCGCCACCAGCGAGAAAACGGGTGGGAAACTGGCCGTGCGGGCAGGTTCCTAGCAGCAACGGGCAGCGTCCACAATGAGCAACAGCCTGGGTTAGCTGGCGATTTTAGCGTTGGCGGCGGTGGAGGCTCCAAGTGGGCGACGAGACATTTCGAGATGAAGTCGAGAGGGGATGTGGAGGGGTCCTGGAGCAGCGGCAGCGGCGGCGGCGACTGTTGAGAAAAGGTGATTAGTGGGCGAGCCATCGTATTTTGGATAGTGATACGGTTCTGATGGTCCTTGAGAGCTGATGGTGACAGGGCGTCGACGGCGTCGGGGTTGGACGCCGCATGCACAAGGGTCTCCACGGATGTACGGTGCAGCAGCCAGCAGCAGCGGCGACGGCGGCGGCGGCGTTGTCGTCCAAGCTCGAGGTGCATTCAGGCTGGCGTTCCGGACCGGAAGGGACTCGGGGCATCTCTGCGGGCGGTAGCGTAATGTTGGTGTAATATCTGCCAGGCAAGTGGGCGTCAGCAGCAAAGAAAAGAAAGAGCAGCAGATGGACGGCCACAATGTGAGAGATCGGATGGGCTGCGGTCCCTGATTCATGGCTCGGACAGGCGGCTGCAGCTAGACCTTGGAAAATATGACAGATGTCCCGTACTGGATGGGACGGGCTGCATTAGAGGCTCCAGACTCAGCCGGGCTCTGTTTTCCTCTGTCGCTCTCGCTCCTCTTTGTCTGCTGGCAGCTTCCACCTTGGTGGTGGCGATTGACTCGAACATTGAATAGAACCAAGACAGTGGCTTGCTCTTCGTGTCCGTTTGCGCGGGTGAGGCTGGTGACGCGAGAAAGCGAGCAGCTGAGGCGACCACTGACGGGCCTCTCTATCGGATCTGGAGGAGAACAATGAGATGGACAGCTGTCAGTGGAACGCTCGAGCCGTATTCTGGCACGGCACAGACGATATAGTGTCGTCCACTACAGCAATGCAGCGCAATAGTGGTGGTGATGCTGTCGGCATGTACCTACCAGTAGCACGAAGAAGGCACGGGACGGGAGGCTGCCTCAGGTACGTACCTTGAATGCAGGCGGGATCTCTCTGGCACCAGCTGCAGGGCGTTTTAGGGCGCGTTGGGGTGCTGTAGGGCGCTGCGAGGTGCTGCAAGGCGCCCTATCCAGTGGCTGCAGGTGTGCCCAGCGGCCATACATCCACTGTAGGTGCGCTGGCAGTACAGCAGCAGCGCCACCAACCCGCCACTGCGGACAGACAGCTGCCAGGCCGCTCACTGTAACATTGATACCTTGCTTGCTCCTCTTTCCAGCTGTCCATTCGCATCCAGACCCATGTTCCTACTGCTAGCAGCCCTTTCTTGATGTGTCCAGGACGTAGTATGCCGTACCATCTGGACTTTTGGTGTGTGTCTCTTGTGTCCCGAATAGGCAACCAGCGTACTCTTGGCCTACCAGTATGGCCCGCTGCCGTACCCGCTACCCCTCCCAGTTACCATTGCCCCAGCGAGAATATTCGCAAATAGTACTCGTCTCTTTCTTTCCCATCATCATAATCCTTCTCTCGATTTTTTTATTTTATTTTACCTAGTCTGTACTAGCAGTTATGATCTGGCCCGAATTGTCGGTCCCACCACACCCCCTTCCACCCCGACCCCCTGCCAAAAATAAGTTGGGCCCCACAAAGATCCCAGTTTTCACTATCTCCACCCCATCGCGTTGGGATCGCACGCCCCCTGCTCCGGCCAGACTTCGTGTGCTGCTACGCACACCATCCGCCGCCTTTTTTCCCTCTTGGTTTCTCTGCCCCCATCGGCCCTCCCTTGCCCTGATCTCGGCCGTCTCTGCGGTCATTCGCAATCGCTCTACGGAGGAGGCTGCTCCTCACTATTCTGTCTCTTGAATGTGTGTGGGCGGCTCCCCTTCGCACCCGTCCGTCGGCCTCGCCAGCTTGATCTGCCACGCTCACCAGTCTGGTCTCCTACTATGCAGAGACACGCAGTGAAAGGCGCAGCCAGCAACATAATCTAGTCTCCTTTACCAGCTCATTACTGTCGCTTCTAGACTTTCCACCAAGTCATTTCCACCCCATGCGTGCTACACATCTCTTCAGGGCTTGCGCAAGCACGGCTCAAGATACGATGATTGAGAACTGTTCCAAGCCAGCCCGGGGTTCCGCCCAACCACTTATTTCGTGGCGGCGCGATATAGCCGGCTATTTGCTGGGGCTTTCCAACGTCTTGCCCTGCCACTATTTCTCCATCCCCCACAGCCAGGGCCTCATGATGCCCGGAGTCTGGCTTCTGTCTGGTTGAGCCCGCCTGGCCCAGCCACGAGCCTCTCTTGCTCTCCCTTGGATCCTATCTGGTCACTGCTGTCCAGAACACGCCGCAAAAAGCCCGTTTTTGGTGGCTGCCTCCTCCATCAGGTAGCGTGGTGCTTGGTCTCTGACGCCAAAACGGGATGAATTGTCCAGCCAAAAAATGTCTTAACCCACACAGCTGCTAGTCGAACAACTTGTCTTGCCCACGAGGTACGCCGCTCTGCGCCGGTGCCTCCAGCTTTCTACAAGTCACTGCGCTCAGTCGCGCGATTATTAGTAGACGCAGATGACAGGTCGAAAGTACTGTCTCTTTCACAGCTGTACCAAATACAATGGTCGCCGCCGTCGTGGTCGCCGGTACCTTGCGGTTCCATCTTGGGCCTTGCCGGTATCGGTTCCGCAAGACCTCTGCTCTTGTTGCTTTCCCGCCTCTTCTACGCCCCCTCCTTGACTGCCAGCTAGCACCGCAGCTACGGGCTTCTCGATCCATCTCCAAGTATTCCGTCTCTATTGTTGGTGTACATACGCCAGCAAAAAAGAGTGTGTCCACGACTCACCCGCTCAGCTGCCCGTACCTCGCCCACCTACCAAGCTTGGCTCGGCCGGCGACCTCGATCGCAGCTCGTCCCACCTTCCTGTCCACCCCTGTTCACTCTCAGAATCTATGAAGCCGGACGCCGTCCGTGCCCTTTCCCTCTCTGTGTGTCTCTCTCTGCCATCCTCCTCCGTCCCACGCCCTCCGGAAACTGCACTCCCTCCCCGCTCTTCCTCTTCCCACGCCAGCCTCACACACCCACCACACACACCCAGGACCCCTCCTGGCCTTCAGATACCACCTCAACAAAGAGGGCCATTATGGGTACATCGCAAGCCTACCCAGCCGCAATGGGACCTGTCTCCAGTGGGCACAAAAAAAGCCACGGCTTGCCTCTGGTCTAATGCAGGCCTGCTCTGAGCCAAGATCTCCGACCCAGAATCCCGGTCCACTCCCTTGTCCTAAAACTTACACCACTCTAGACGTCTCTATGTGTCTAGCTCTACACCACGCCTGCTCTCGTAGCCTCGCGGGATACATAACCCCCTCATCCACCACCACCTCTGACACTCTCTATCTCTACAAAGCATCTTGAACATATATACCCTCATTCCCTCCCGCCCTTCTTCACATCTCCTTCCTTGCTTCATCGTTTCATCATCATAAGCAAAACCTCTTTCATATACATCCACTTGCATACTGCAAAGCATTATCATCCACTCTTATACCTCTTTGCTTGCTTTGCCTTGCTTGCCTTTTGGCCCATCTTTTATATCAGCATCGTTGATCTTGTTTACGAACAAGGACAGCAACCTTTTGCAATGGCTCTCACTGCTCAACCTGGCACTCACCCCAACTGGGGTCGCTGGCCTCAGAACATGGCAAACGACTTCAACATGATGGACGGCCAGGGCTTCCTGCCATATGACGCTCGTGGTCCTCCTCCTCCTCAGATGCAGCAGCCTCAGCGCGCCATGGCTCCTCAATACGTTGTTGGCCCCGCGTACAACGCGCAACCGGCGCCTCCTACCTTTACTACTCCTCAGTATCAGGGTCCTGCCGCCTTCCAATACGTGCCTTACCACAGCCCGTCTCCCACCTCGCCCGTTGGCTCGCCTTTCCGCAACGACTACCAGGAGCGCCAGCTACCTCAGGTCGAACAGGGCCGCATGATCTTCCAGCGCGACGCCAAGTCTATCCACGAGATGCAAATTCCTTCGCCTTCCACTCGCAGCGAGTCTCTGGCCTCTATCAGCCGCTCTTCGGTTTCTTCGCACCCTACGGCCAACGCCAAGACGATTACTTACAACGAGACAATCAACCCTGGCGACAGAGTCAACTTCGAGACTGACGTTGACGAGCTCATGAAGGCTATTCAGAGAAAGAAGTCCGAGGCCAACCTCGAGGCTTCTCAGGGTCCTACTCCCGCCCACACCCCTCGCGCCGACCTCACTGAGCCTTCTACTCCTGGCAGTACTGCTACTCCCGCCGAGAACAAGCCCAAGAAGAAGTGGGTTTGCGATGGCCCCAGCTGCAACAAGAGCTTCGTCCAGAAGACTCACCTGGATATCCATCGCCGCACTCACTCTGGTGCTAAGCCGTATGTCTGCACCAAGGACAACTGTGGCTTGACTTTCTCTCAACGTGGCAACCTCAAGACGCACATGCGTCGCCACACCGGCGAGAAGCCTTTCTCTTGCCGCATTTGCGGAAAGACCTTTGCTCAGCGTGG
>PHFE01000008.1:705387-812891 GCA_002796755.1 Paracorniculantispora psalliotae
TGCGTCCGAGAATAGATGGCGTCGCGGGGCGGAGGAACACATTGGTGAAAACAAAAGCAGTCTGATGCAGGTCTGCTTTACGACCAGACGCGTCACCGAGAGAGCAAAAGGATGCCGTCACGTCACGCCCCCCTGCCCCTTCAATTGAGAAAGGAAAACATCGAGCCTAATATCCACTGTACAGTTCATTCTGCGTCGTTGCTGCTTTGAATGGCCGACAGCCTTTGGGTGATGCTAGCTGGGTATGATGCAGTGCCAATACAACTTGCACGCGCGTGAGCCAATATGCATGCAAGCTGGCTTGTGTGTGTGCAGGAAAAAATACACACAAGCTTGTGCAGTGGGGGAATAGGCACCAATTGTTCGTATCGCTCTGCTCCAACGCCACGTCGTCTTGCAGCAAACTAAACTCTACAAGTCATGCAGCCTCACAGCAGGCCTTGCTCTGTCAGGTCGATCCCGATACCGCTCCAGTTGGTAATATTCCGAGTTTTGACGTTAGATCTCGCAGGAGCCGGAAAAAAAAATAAGCCCATCTCTTGGGTGTGTGTATTTGGTTGTTCCATGATGGAGGGGCGGGTGGTTGAGTGCGCTTTGTCTGACCTTCAGACACCGAATAGAGACATTGTTCTGGGCCTGTTTCTCCCACCGCACAATAAGGACGGAACAAGCGACGTAGCTAGTGAACACAGCCCGACCATTGTCGCCATTGACTAACAGAGAGTGTCTCCGCTCAGAGAAGTTTTTTCTTCTTCTTCGTTGCGAGGTTGGCTGGGAGGCCATCGTCAGTCTTCAGTCCCAACCCCGGCACCCGATCTGACACCTAGTCTGCAGCTGCTGCCCTGCTTTCAGTAACAAAGTACAACCCAGTAACGTAGGATCCCCGGACATGTATCTTTTGTAATGTCGTAGTATGGGTGGTGCCCGTGTTACCGGGTGGGAGGACGCGCCGAGCTGTCGGGTCACCTTGTGGTGGCCAACCACCTCGCCGCCCTGCTGTCTTTCGATCCATTTGGGCATCACCACTAGAGCAGAAGAGGAACACAATGCCGGGCGACGGCTGTGCAAAGACGGACGAATCAGATGCGACCCACGGCCGTAGGTGACTGCTGGCCACAGCAAAGAGAGCCACTACCCTCGGAAGGCGACTGTCCTCCCAGTAGCTGGCAGCAGTGGCAACTTTGGCAGCGGTGGACGAGCCGGACAAGCTGAGCTGAGCCGGTCAAAGACAGCGATAGCTGATCTGCCGCACTTGTGCGCTGCCAACATCCCCACCACTGTCGACAATCATGGCTCGCTACGCTCTGAGACGTCTCGGCGGAAATCGAGAGAAGTCCGAAGACTAGCCGTCTCGCACAGAGACAGCGAGTCGCAACGGGTGCATCCAAACGAGCCTTGGCAAAAGCGACGACAAAGGGACACTGGGAGACGATTGGGAAAAGACTCTAAAGTGTTTCTCTATTTTTCTCACTTGCACGTGGTGTGCCATTTTGCATTCCAGTTGATGATCCCTAGGGCCCTCTGGACCGCCCTTGGCTGGTCGTTGCACCGCAGAGTGCGGGGGTGCAGCCGACGACGGCAAAAGAGGGGGTGATAGATGCGCCGAGGAGTGCGGCGCTTTTCTTGGCTTGACCGATAACTTTTCCTGTCATATCTTGTGTCCCATCATGCCCTGGTACAGCTGAGCGGAGGCAGACACTGCAGGTCTTTTCCCACAGACGGGATCTGAGACATGGGTGAGCGCCTCAGCCACTCGCACCTTTCCCTTGTGTCGATACGAGACAGCATCCAAATCAGAAGACGTCGAGCGATTTCGAGAAGAGCCCTTCCCCCCAGCCATGGCAGGCGGGATGTAGCAGCATTCTACCCACCGTGGAGTGTCGAGACAAACAGAATATTGTCGCCACTCTTTAGCTCATACGCCTCCTCGCCCTCGAGCTCCCAGTCTGCATCATTGATGAGAACTAAGATGCCCGGTCGTCTGGTTCAACAGAAAGAGGTTAGCTTCGAGCTTGAAAATTTTGTGTGCTGTGCGTAGCGGGGAGAACAAGACTACTGCAGCTCAGAACAGAGGCAGTGGCGATAGGGTGCAGCAGGATGGGGACATCGAGGCCTCGTCTCTGATGCGGTAGGTCATGCATATTGTTCGAGACATACAGGTGGTCGTCTAAGACGAAGAGCTCTTTTCGAGTATCATCCATTACGTTTTTGCAAAGATGATCTATCAAAAAAGCGATGGTAGTGGGCTGTCCATCTTTGTCCTGCGCTGGCAGAGCTAGCGAATGGAGTCTTTGATCCGAGAATAGCATTTCTAGTCCGCCACTGGGTCGAGTCAGTTAATTGATTTTCTGTGAAATTTGTTCAATAATTCCGATCCGGTGCTGCCAAGTCATTACGCCAAAAACGTCTCAATCTTCGGCTGCATTGCCAGCTTGGGTGACGTACGAAAACTCGACGGCCAAAGATATTTGCTCTGTATTGGCAGTCATTCTGATAGTAAGATAGGTGCAGCCGTTGTGCCAACTGGTTTAATAGTTATCGAAGTCTCGTTGTAATCAAAGGCATTTATATCTTTTTGATGTTCAATGAATTTTGAAGGTCATCCTGAATTTGGTTGAGGTCGGGCATCAAACGCTCGTGCCAGTGCGAGCGATGACTAAGCATGTCGCTCTGAATCTGCATCTGGAGCGTGGGAGCTGCAGCCAATCAGAGTACGAGGTGGGCACAATTTTCAGACTCACACCAACAGTCAGGCCTGACGTATCAGATGACATGGGCAGCCAAAACGTCTCCATAGAGTATTTGTCTGCCGGTGCCAACAGGCAAACCGCGGTTGCGGACTGGAGTCGGGGTGGCGTGCTGGCGTTTGGCGCAGACACCAATGTTGCTTTTTGGGCACCCAAGGTACGATGACGCCGCGATATTGACAATTTACGAGAATTTTAAAATTGACTTAAAGTAACAGGAAAATGACCAAAGGGGAATTTCGGGGCTTTTGAAGGGACATGGAGATATTGTCAAGGCTATGACGTTTCTTCCGGAGGAGGATGGCGACGGCGCAAGCTATCTCATGAGTGGCGCCAACGACAAGTCTCTCATCATTTGGAAGTCAACTTCAGACGACAGAAGGTTTGAATTGCTACACACCTCACACGATCATGCAGGTGCTATTAACTGCATTACCGCTATTCGACTTACCAGCAAGCCCGCAAAATGGCTTATCGCAAGTGGTGCTGCCGATGCCACCATTCACATCTGGAGCTTTGAGTCCGACAAGCTCGAGCTGCTCCAAACCGTCAAAACTACCCCCAAATTCTTCCCGCTTTCGTTGTGTTTAAGTTGGCTCGGTGATGACGACGATGTGCTCGTTCTGTCGGCAGCTGGTACGAAAGACAGTATCCAAATTCTGACCGCAGAGACAAAGGCGGACACACTTCAGTTCCAAGTACAAGCCACACTACGAGGTCATGAGGGCTGGATTCGGTCCCTGAGTTTCGCTAGAGAAAGCAGCAAGCCTGGTAGCGACCTTCTTCTTGCATCGGCCAGCCAAGACAAATACGTTCGCATCTGGAGATTCCATCAGGGCCAGGCACTGCCAGCTGCAACTGCCGATGGCGCAGATCCATCCAGCGGCGCTTACATGCCCGGCAAGTCTCCTTCGAATAAAGCGCACTGGATCAAGGCCGCAGGGAAGGATTTCTCCGTCACGTTCGAGGCGCTTCTTCTGGGCCACGAAGACTGGATCTACAGCGCAAAGTGGCACGCCCACGCCGACGGCAAGCTCCAGCTGCTGTCCACGTCGGCGGACAACTCGCTCGCCATCTGGGAGGCGGATCCGACCTCGGGCATCTGGGTGAGCATGGTGCGACTCGGCGAGATTAGCCGCGAAAAGGGCGCCACAACCGCGACGGGCAGCACCGGCGGCTTCTGGACGGGTCTGTGGTCGCCCGACGGGCACGCCATCGCGTGCCTCGGTCGTACAGGCAGCTGGCGCCGCTGGGAGTACGACGCGGCCGAGGACGTCTGGCGGTCGTGCGTTGCCATTTCGGGCCACACCAAGGCCGTCACCGGCATCGCCTGGTCCAAGGACGGCGAGTACCTGCTTTCCACGAGCCTGGATCAGACCACACGGCTGCACGGCAAGTGGACGGCGTCGGGCGTCAACACGTGGCACGAGATGTCGCGGCCGCAGATTCACGGCTACGACCTCAACTGCATCGACTCCATCAGCGCCACACAGTTCGTGTCCGGCGCTGACGAGAAGCTGATGCGCGTCTTCAGCGAACCCCGCGCCGTCGCCGCCATGCTGCACAAGCTCGGCGGTATCGGCCGCGTCGACGCCGTCGAGGCCATGCCCGACGCCGCCAACATGCCGGTCCTCGGGCTTTCCAACAAGGCCATTGACGCCGTCGATGACGACGCCGAGATTGCGCCCGTCGATGACCGCGACCGCGACGCCATGGACCCAGCTTCCATCGTCAAGAAGTCGCAGCTCGACCTCGACCGCCCGCCGTTTGAAGAGATTCTCTCGCGCGCCACGCTTTGGCCCGAGAGCGAGAAGCTCTACGGCCACGGCTACGAGCTGTCGTGCCTCGCGGCGAGCCACGACGGCACGCTCGTTGCCAGCGCCTGCAAGGCCAGCTCTCTCAACCACGCCGTCATCCGCCTCTTCGAGACGGCGCGCTGGACCGAGCTCCGCCCGCCGCTGGCCGCACACACCCTCACCGCCACGCGTCTGCGCTTCTCCGCCGACGACCGCTATCTGCTGAGCGTCGGCCGCGACCGCCAGTGGGCCGTGTTCCAACGAACGGCCGAAGGCGACGAGACGCCGTACACACTGCTGCAGGCCAACCCCAAAGGCCACACGCGTATGATCCTGGACTGCGCGTGGGCGCCCGTGCCGAGCGACCCCAACCAACCGCTGCTCTTTGGCACGGCTGGCCGCGATAAACAGATTCGCATATGGAGCGGCAAGGCCAACGCGGAGGGCAAGGTTGAGTTTGCGCAGGCGGCGACCGTCACGACAGGTGTGCCCGTCACAGCGGTCGACTTTCTGCCGTGGCCGGTCGACGGGGGGTACGTGCTGGCGTACGGCACGGAGAATGGCCTCGTCGGCACGTGTGTGGTGTCGGCGGACGGCACAGAAGCCAAGGAACAGCCGCTGTCGGTCGACAAGCACCTGCCCAAGACGGTGACGCAACTTGCGTGGCGGCCGTCGCAGAAGAACGGTACTGCGGCTCCGGAGCTTGCCGTCGCTGGCGAGGACTCTTCGCTACGGCTGTACGCATTCAAAGACGGATTTCTGCAGAGCGTATAAAAGTAAATGATAATGAAATAAAAAGAAA
The DNA here is from genome assembly GCA_002796755.1 of Paracorniculantispora psalliotae. Lineage (NCBI taxonomy): Eukaryota > Fungi > Ascomycota > Sordariomycetes > Hypocreales > Cordycipitaceae > Paracorniculantispora > Paracorniculantispora psalliotae. The sequence continues at coordinate 710,733 of PHFE01000008.1, forward strand.
ATATAGACACGATTCCACAAGTGGCACGGCAAGATTGTGAATGCGGTAAAAGTATTATTATCATTAAGGTCTCATTCGCTGAGAATATGTATAGTCGTGCATAACGCACCAATGCCATATGATTTGTCCACAAACCATGCAAACGCCATCCAAACTAATGTTGATCCATCTTGTTCCTCGACACGTCAACTTCCGTCCTCATGATTCAAGTCCCATATGCCACGTTGCCGTACAGCCTATCCGTTTCCATTCTGCATTTTATCAGAGAGCAGGTGCCGTAGTATTGCGCAACCCCTCCCAGTATGCGTATTGTAGCGTCGCTTCTGCCTTCTTAACTGTCGCGCCCATTTACAGCTCGAGCTTCGTGTCGGCGGCACCGCCCGTCACGGTCGCTTGCGTGTTGAGGACACCCGACGTCAAGACCTCGCGCACCGCCTTGTGCGCCGTGGCCGCAACGTCGATGCTTTCGCCGTTGATGTAGTACCAGACGCGGCCGGCGAGGATGGTGACGTGGTGGGGGAGGTAGAGGACGGCGGCGATGAACGTCAGGCTGAAGAGGAGGAAGACGATGGAGTCTGCGGGGAAGTAGCAAAAGTTAGCAAATAGTCTCCGCGGCAGGTATCAGGCGACAAGGGCGCGTCGCGTGACGAAGTCGGCAAAAAATTGAAGACGAAGAAAAGGACGTACAGAAAGCAAACTTCTCCCAGGGCGTAAACATGTAGACGGCAAAGGTGACTTCAATCTGAATCTGCTTCTTGCGCAGCCATTTGGTAAACTGGGCAAAGGAAGACATGATGGCGGTTTCTATGCAGCGAATAGCGGAAAAGCAATTGGCTGTGGTTTCGCGGATTCGGAGCGAGCGGCTCGTGATGCGTCGCAAGGCCGTTGTCGACAGGGGCGGGATCGCTACGGTGCGAGAAAGAGGTACAGGTGGACAGGCGTTGATTGAATTCGTTGAATCGTTTCAAATTATGCAATTGTGTGATAAGACGCGAGCGCCGGCGTTTGTTTTTTGTATCGTCTGGGAAAGCGGGTGGCAGATATTGTCACTTCGGAGTTGACGGCAACAAGAACTTGTTCAAAAATTAAAGGGACTCCCCACAGTATCGCTGTCACGGCCCAGGGGGGGCTGCGACGTTGATAGAGGTACTAGCGCCAAACTGCGGGCCTGCGTTGGCCCTTCTGACACCGAATCTGTCCGACTTATTATTAAAACTACACCCAACACTTGCCTTGGTCGCTTAATGACGAATCTTCCGATCGGTGGCCACAATACATAACCAGTTTGATTTGTGGTGTCAATAGCAGCGTTGTTCGTCATGGTACTGCCAGAGGAAGAGTACGTTTCAACGAGATGGTGGCTAACACGACCATGGCTGACTTGCTAGCTTCCCACCTGTGCGGGCCTGCATATTCGACATGGATGGGCTCCTCATCGACTCGGAAGACATGGTCGCGGAAACGTTGAATGAAATACTTGAAAAATATGGCAGACCTAAGCTCAGCCCTCAAATACGCTCTCAGCTCATGGGCGTCCCAGGGTCGTCACACAGCGATCTGTTCCACGACTGGGCAAAGTTACCGATCCCTCGGGAGGAGTACGCTGCTGAATCGTACAAGCTAATGTTTGAGAAATTTACTCAATGCAAGCCTCTGACTGGAGCGGCTGAACTTGTTTCCAAGCTCTCTCGCGCCTACAGTGTCTCACAGCATGTCAAAATTGAGTTGGCGGTCGCTTCAACAAGCTCAGTAGAGCACTACATGCTCAAAAGGAGGACACAGCCAGAGACCAAGGCGCTTCTTGAAATGTTCTCAGAGCACCGGCGGATTCTCGAAAACAATCCACTTGTGCCACGCCACAAGACAAAGCCCGCCCCTGACGTTTACAATATCGCGCTCGCAGTCATCAATGAGACAAGACCGGCTGGCACGGAAGCAATTAAAGCCGAAGAATGCCTAGCTTTTGAAGATAGTATCGTTGGCGTGGAAGCAGCGAGACGATCTGGCATGAGAGTCATATGGGTTCCACATCCTATCTTGAAGTCTGAGTGCGACCAGGAAAGGCAAGGCAAGATCCTGGCAGGTAGATCGGGCTTGTTTAACATCGGAAACGAGCATCAGCTGGGGCAGGTCGCTGATGGCTGGGGTCAGTGCATCGACAGTCTAAATGAATTTGTCCCCGGGGAATATGGCATAGAGCTGCTGGATTAACAGGCAACGCTAGACAGTATCTGCATCGACGAGTTCACTACCTGCAGAGCAATGTCTAGCCTGAGCTCGTACTGCACTTTTTGCTCCCGGCAAGATATGCCGCAAAACTTTGGTTGGTAGCGAGTGCCACATATGCATAATTACGTGGATGGCTGTGAATGGGCATGCCGTCCTTTGATCTTTAGTTTCTCTCAGCTAACGCTTTTCCCTTCTTCGCAGCACCATTGTCAACACCGCCCTCGCGGCGTGGTCCATCGACCCTAGCGCGCATAAAAATGGCATCGCGCGGACTACATTTTTGAAAGGGAAAATGTTCCAGAGTACGGGTCAGGTACAGAAAGCATCGATCGCATTGCGAGTTGCGAGTCGGCTGCGAGAAGAAATCACCAAGCAAGACCGGGCTGCAACGCTGTTGACAATGGCGGATTTTGACGAAATCGTTGCGTTTTGGGCACGCTGAGCGCACCCGAGAATTTGCATGCCAAAAAATTATGACATTCGTTCTTCTTAGCGATTTGTACACACGAGACACGCGATAAATTACGACTAGCACATTGCAAGGCCCTCAAAGAGACTTTCCAAAGCTTGGTCAAAGTAAGCTGCATATAATTTCGGACGCCGACGCCACCAACAGTTTCAGGTAATGGTCTCGGTCTTCAAAGATGCTGATTTGCTGCACCTCGGCGCCCTTGCCATGGAAATGCCTCGGCAAGGTGAACGGCTAGCAGGGTTTAATGATATAAGACGTTCAATTGTAGTAGAGCAATCCAGACGCAGGGCCTGAAAAGGAGTTGTTCAGGCAGTGCGCACACTGTCCCGAATTTCGAGGCCAATTGTAAACCACCACAATACAATGGTGTACTTTGTCCTGAAATTTCCAATGGTAGGTAAATATTTCTTCAACTGAGATTTAGACAGTGCTGCATTAAAGAGAAACTTGTGGTTAGCAGCCATACCCGCACTCATCACCGGTCCAGGCCACCTCTTTCACACAAGTCTGTACCCAAAAACAACACCTTTTTCCGTTGACACAAGTTTGCATGCAACAAGCACAAATACTCAAAAACAAAATTGTATTGAAATACATGATTTTTCAACGGCCGACTTTTATTCCTCTCTTTTTATCCCCGCACTTCCAACAAACGCCCTGTTTGCTTAGGCTGGCGGTATCCCCACATTATACTGTGTTGTGTTAGTCCTGACCTGTTGGGCCAGCGTCGCTTCATCCAACACATCGCTTCGACTGTCCAAAAGATACACTCACGATCTGTATACACAGATCCTGGATTCGTTTGCGGGAATCTACTTTGATCGCTTCTGAATACACAAGGCCACCGCAACTCTGAACATCAAAAAAAACATGTCGTTGTTCCCTCGTGTCTCGGCTGTCGACCACCTCGACGACGACGACCTCTCGTTTATTAACCCGTGCCGTGTCTTACGGGCCGATCCAGGTTTGCTTGAGCATAACACTGGTGTATTCTCCCATGGAATCAAACTAATAGTTTGATGAAGCGGCTCTCATGCCGGAGCAGTCTGTAGCCGTTTCGTCCAGTCGCCGCCCGCTTCACGCGACTCTCCCGACTTTGTTCTGGAAAAGACAGCTTCACCGCAGATACGTCGAACCTTCTAGACCTCTCAGCGTCCTAGAAATTGGTAAGTTGTCCTATACTACGCATCGCACAACAAATCAAAAAAAAATATGCCATCAAACGTCTTTCTCCGCTCTAACGCCTGCCCTCCTTGCCATGTTCTGCAGGCCCAGTCTTTGATCGCAAAACCGTCGACTTTCTCGCCGACCTTCTCCCCTCCTGGACCGGTGACTGCCTCGTCGTCACCGACGGGCTCGATCCCGCGACGGGCTCCTTTATCGCGTTTGACCACGCGGCCGCCGCCACCACTACCGCCGCCCTCCGGACGCTCATCCTGCCGCACACGGCCGTGTTGTGCACCTCGGTCGACACGGCGCGCGCCCTGCTCGCCGACGCCGGCGTGGCGGTGCCGGAGCCGCGCGGCATCCCGGATATTCAGCTCCTCGGCATCGCCCTGCGCCAACTCGGCCCCCAGTACGTCATCATCGGGCAGGAGACTGCGTATGACGCGGGCGACACGACCTCGTGGCTGCAGTACGTGCTGTGCGGGCCCGAGAGCGCGCCTGAACACGGCCGCATCGACACAACGCGCCCAAATCATCATCTGGGTGTCCTTAATTTGATTATTCGTGTGTTCTTTCTCTATATTTCTCCTTGTCTTCTCTCGCCCCCTTATTTGCATGGATGGTGATTATACTGCAACGACAAAAACAACTAACAGGAGAGCACAGTCTACATCGCGATAGAGATGACTAATGGACGATGTATATCTAAGGCGATACCTGAGGCTTTTTCTGTCATCATGGCAGGATCTTCTGAGAGTTACTTCTATGCTTTGGAGAACAAGTGATGCTAAAAAAAGCCATGTGCTCATAAACCACGACACAGCAAGAAGCACTCGACTCTCGGGGCATGTGCATTTGTCCTCTAGAAACATATTGCACTAAACAAATTATATACTTTTAACATTAGAAATATTACAGCTTGGTCAAGAGAAGAACGCTGTTAAATTGGCAGCCAACATGATCAATTACACGCCTGTCGAATGCTCCGTGACAGCCGACCCACAAGCCGCCTTTCAACCACAAGCGCGGCGCCACGCCGAGAAACCTCACTTCTTCCATCTCAACGCTCAATTCCAACCAACCCCATTGACACCCCTTTCTCTATTTCCCATATACAAAGATAAAGGCTCTGCATTTGCCAAATAGGCTTCTTATAACAGCTCATATCCAAAGTGCTACGCCATGCTGTGCCTCTTGCGCCGCGCGCGCATCGCCGCTCCCCTTCCCTCTCCGTCCACCATCACCGCGCGGCTCTTTACAACCTCCGCCACTGCCTTCCAGAAATCCATGCCGTCGCGTCCTCCCCATCCTCCCGACTCCGAGCTCGAAGAGTCCTACCTCAAAGGTTCCGGCCCAGGCGGTCAAAAAATCGTACGTCTCCCATTCCCTGTCCCTCATCCCCAGTTCCTCCTCCATCCCGTTCTCACTGCTAACCCTCAACTAACAAAAAACCAGAATAAAACAAACTCCGCCGTGCAGTTAAAGCACATCCCCACCGGCATCGTCGTGAAATCGCAGGCGACGCGCTCGCGCTCGCAGAACCGCAAACACGCACGGGACATTCTCGCGCAGAAGCTGGATGACCTGCGGAATGGGGAGGAGAGCAGGGCGAGCATCGTGGGGACGGTGAAGAAGAAGAGGGCGGACAGCGCGGCCAAGAAGAGCAGGCGCAAGTACAAGAAGCTGGAAGAGGAAAAGGCGGCGGCGCCGGGGGCGGGCCAAGAGGAGGTGGTGGAAGGGGAACAGAAAGATGTGGATGTGGCGCCTGAGGGCGCTACAGAGACATCAGAGCAAGCTGATACAGAGAAGCAGAGACGGTTAGAGGAGCAAAATGACTCGCAATTAGCATCTGATACATCAGCAAGCCAGTCTATAGATTCTACAAGTAGGCGATAGCCGGCAACCAGTTGACAATGCATGATCAAGCCGCAAGCACACAAAACTGGCTAAATCACAACGCATTTTTACTAAGTATACACACTTAACCGTCGCATTCTTCCTGGGCTAAACCCTGAGCAAAGATATAAAAAGAATTTTTTGGTGTGAAACTTCAGCGTCTAGTCCGTAAGCCTCGTAAAATACCCAGCCGGGCTACATCGCACGGGCCGTTGCCGTTCCCCTTGCAAACCAGCAGCCAACCTCCTTGATCCTGTCAAAAACATGTTGCCAATATGAGAGTCGATTGTGGCACGCACGAGGCCGACAATATTCTGCGCCGTTCGCCACCTTCGCAATCCTTGCCAGAGTCGAAGGAAAGGAGGTTTTGGTTTTGGTTCTTCTTCGCTACGAGGGGTCAGCACAATATTCAAGCCACGAGATTGGACAAGACTCACCTTAGAAGCACTTGCGGTGGACAATGGAGGGACCGCTCTCGTCGTACTCCTGCTTGGAGATCCACATTTGCTGGAAGGTGGACAGGGAGGCGAGAATGGAACCACCGATCCAGACGGAGTACTTGCGCTCGGGGGGAGCAATGATCTTGACCTTCATGGAAGAAGGAGCAAGAGTGGTAATCTCCTTCTGCATACGGTCGGCGAGACCAGGGTACATAGTAGTACCACCAGACTGTGGGAGTTAGCGAGGAAGTAAAAATGGGAGTGAAAACAAATTAAACCTACCATGACAATGTTGCCGTAGAGATCCTTGCGGACATCGACATCGCACTTGATGATCGAGTTGAAGGTGGTGGCGTGGATACCGCCAGACTCGAGACCGAGGACGGAGGGCTGGAAGAGAGCCTCGGGGGTACGGAAACGCTCGTTGCCAATGGTGATGACCTGACCGTCGGGAAGCTCGTACGACTTCTCGAGAGAAGAGCTCTGGGCAGCAGTCTGGATCTCCTGCTCAAAGTCGAGGGCGACGTAGCAGAGCTTCTCCTTGATGTCACGAACGATTTCACGCTCAGCAGTGGTGGAGAAGGCGTAACCGCGCTCAGCGAGAATCTTCATGAGGTAGTCGGTAAGATCGCGACCAGCCATGTCGACACGGGCAATGGCGTGGGGAAGAGCGAAACCCTCGTAGATGGGGACAACGTGGGTGACACCATCACCGGAGTCGAGGACGATACCGGTGGTACGACCAGAGGCGTAGAGGGAGAGGACGGCCTGGATGGAGACGTAGAAAGCGGGGGCGTTGAAGGTCTCAAAGACGATCTGGGTCATCTTCTCACGGTTGGACTTGGGGTTGATGGGAGCCTCGGTAAGGAGGACGGGGTGCTCCTCGGGGGCGACACGGAGCTCGTTGTAGAAGGTGTGGTGCCAAATCTTCTCCATGTCGTCCCAGTTGGTGACGACACCGTGCTCAATGGGGTAGCGGAGGGTAAGGATACCACGCTTGGACTGAGCCTCGTCACCAACGTAGGAGTCCTTCTGACCCATACCAATCATGATACTGTGAAGGCGTTAGACGTTGAAATGTGCGTTGGGCGTGGCGCAATGCGCTGAAACCACACGTTGAGTGTGGCCTCGAGCGCATGGAATTCTATTTTATCTTCGAAGACTTACCCATGGTGACGGGGACGACCGACAATGGAAGCTGGGGAAACGGGTCAGTACCATTTTTTGAGAGTATCGCCAGCCATGTAGCGCGCGTTGGCCGTTGGGCCACAAAGCGGTGCAAGCTGGCGACAGGAGCTAAAGTGGGGTACTCACGGAAAACAGCTCGGGGCGCATCATCACCGGCGAAACCGGCCTTGCACATACCGGAACTGCAGCGCGGGTTAGTATGCGAAAAAGAAAAGCCAACGTCCGTGTCGTCCAGCTGAGCCCAATTAATGCCCTTGCTGCGTCGGCCAGGCCAGTTGCGCGTCGCGCTGGCGCGGGTGGGCGTCGATGCCTCTGTCGACAGGGCAGATCGGACCAGGAGGGGTAAGGGGGCTCAGGCTGGCAAACATGTCGGTGAGGCGGTGGGGGTTCTTGGGTTGAGCTTACCCATTGTCAATGACGAGGGCAGCAACTTCTTCTGTAGAGGAGAAACGAATTCATGTCAGTGATTTGATTCGAGAAGCAATGCACAAGCACGGCCGCATCGCAGGTTCGCGGCCGCAGCAGCAGCAGCATGCAGACCGCGGGGAGGGGCAGGATTGCGTAAACGCGGCGAGAGCTGACGAGGACAACGTACCCTCCATGGTTGCGAGTTTTTTGAGTTGGTGAGATGGAAAAAAGGGTAGGAGTTGAAGAAAGAAGAGGAAAAGAGCTCAGGGGACGACAGAGGACCTCAGAGCTGAATGTACGGTAGTGAAGATGGAGAATGAGCCAAAGGGGAAAAGACTCGGAGTCGGGGGGAGAAGGAGGATGGAGTGGGAATTGAATGTTTTTGTAGAGGAAACAGGAGGGAAAGGCAGGAAGGTGGAAGGTGTGGAGGAAGAGGGGCCAAAAGGAGGTAAAGGTACCGGGGCACCAGTTTTGGGAGCGGAGGTACTTGCCTCGAGTACCTCCTCTGACCAGCCTCGCTACAGCTACCACAGTTGGTGGCGGCGAGCCAGTCCAACGCTGCCACAACGACGAGACGCTGTAAAAAAAATAGTTGTGGGCGGCGGGGGCACTCTCACCCAAGCACACCAAGGGGGGGCGTGTGCACCATCTAGCCAAGGCAGCTGTATTACTGGTGGCCCATGTCCTCGCCTCTACACGCCTGCAAAAATTGAAATCAAAAAATTAGGTCCCTCTCCATCACCAGACGAACCCATCTAGCCAGTCAAAACACACCAATACCTGATGGTGAGGCTCTAATTCGCATCGCCAGACACGACCTCGGGGCTCTCGCTCTCCATGTACAGCTGCCAGCTCCCCCGCTCTGCCGTCCTCTGATTCGCTGGCCACCTCCGTGTGTGGACCCGAGGCTGCGCTGTTGTGGCCCGGCTGCTGCTGAGCCACGCCCGCCCGCTCGCCCCGGAGAAAGCCTACATTCAGACACCGGCCAGCTTCTTACATACGACAGACACCAAACGGACTGTTCCCTGGCTTCCTCTTTTGCTGTCCATGTCGTCATCCAACGAGGCGTCCTTTCTCTGCGTCGGATTCCATCTCATCGTCCAATTCCAAAACTTCCATTCATGATTCAGTACCCCTCCGAAGATTCCGCCATGTCTCATTCCAGAATGTGGCCGCCTAAAATGGTGCTAAAAATACACACACCCACCAACCACCACCACATACGCGCTCCCCTTCTGGTATCGCAACTACTAATACATATGCCTGCTAGGCACCTAGATTATCAGCAAACCCTTTCTTGGCCTCTCTACGGAGTAGTGCGAGTGACCTCGTCTGGCCCTCAACCGGCTCTCGTGTGGCGCACCTGACGTCGTCAGCCCAGTCCACAACGGCCCATAACCCATCCGCCTATCCTGCCAATTACTCGCCTCCCTCGCCTCTCGACCCAAGACGCGCAAGCGAAATATGTTTCCGGGGAAAGAGGGGTGTGCCCTCAGTAAAAGGTATTACAATGCATAATCCCAGAGACAGATCTAGATGCCATCGCATGCAGCACTCTGTCGACCCGTAGACCGCCTCATTGCGTCATCCCACCTGTGGCCGCCTCCGTTACATTCGAAACCCTACCCAAAATCCTTGTCAAATGTAATCTTGATGCCCAGACCATCCAATTGATATCATGCTTATGACCCCCCTTCATTCATCCCTTTTCAAAAGTTCTTTTTATTCTGCTGCCTGCAGGGACACATCCTTCGCGATGTCCCACTAACCATCTTCCGGTTCGGGTTTGTTCCCAATCGGGATGATTCACCAACACGGCGCATTATAAAGTGACCAGTATCGGCCGCTTCAACTTCCCGTGCTCCGACATGAGTTCTTGTTTGCTCCCTGTACGGTTGGCATGGGCAGAAACAACAGTCTCGACCGCTACAGATTCCTGCTGCCTGAAGCGCATCCATGCCAGCAATTTGATGATCGGTTCACCGCTTGCTACTAAACAGAGACGCCAAGATTCGTGCACCGTCATCACAGGAATACTTTTCTTCCAGCTGAAAATGGTCATCGTCATATGCATCACCAACGCAGTCTCGAGCTGGTCCAAATGACGGGAAATGGAGATCGATGTACGCGCAGGCCTCCTGCCCAAATTGATGCCTGGTCTAGCGCCATGATAGCATGTATACAAACTACTCTTTGCGTTGGCGGTACCATACGTAAGATCCATCATACTCAGGTTCTTTGAGGTCACAAGTTGGTGAAGCAATTTAGTCGTCAACACTGGATCCATGGCGACCGTCCATTGTAGCTTGTAATACAGTCTCACATCAATAGACTTGTGCTTTGGCATCCTACTCCTGCAACAAACGCAAAGAGACACTCAGTTCGGTTGCCATCTTTATTCCAAATAGGCTGAAATCTAGAGGCACAGCAAGTTTGTCTCTCCAGTCACAGAAGAACATTTGTAAAAGCTCTGCCCGATGTATACGGAAGATATCAGCAGCCACTGAGACACATTCGACGTAGTGTTGAAACCTGACTTTGTAAACTTACGGTTGAAACTTATAACTACTGTGAATTTAAGCAAAACGCAATGGGGAAAAGGCTTCCACATTCACTGCCATCGCAGGGTCGTCGTTGCGATGCTTCACCATACACACAGCACTGCTTGATGATATAACTATCAGCACAACATATACGATAATACTCTTTTCCCCAAGTGGTTTCTTTATATCTAATTTACACGCTGAATTCACCTTCTTAATTTTATTTATTTTTCTCTACCTCCTACCTATGTCATCATTGCCCACTCTCACACTCAGATCTTGTTCCCGTCTGTGTCGGGCTAAACCAAATTCGGTTAGCGTCTTCATGAAGATTCGAGAAGATGGGCGGAACTTCTACAAGAGCTTTGCGATGCAAATATTAAGACCCGTCGAAAACTCGTCTTTACTTCATCCTCCTGCTTTTTTTCCTTCTTCCCTCTGTTATACCACTTTGCTACAACCCTGATTTGTACCACAGCAACCGAGCATCCTTCTCCCTCCCACAAGATCATTTACCGTCTCATTTCCCACACCCCGCCAAACAACCCCTCCAAAAAAAGTCAACCTCAACCACACACCATGGAAGACAAGCGCCTCAAAGAACTCCTCCGCTGGAGCATCGAAAACGCGGAAACCGGCACCGAGGGCGCCGCCGCGCCCGCCGCGCCCGCCTCCAACCTGACGCCCGACGTCATGGCCGCGCTCATGGGCGGGCCCTCCGAAGCCGACCTGATGCGCGCCTCCATGGAGATTATCGCCTCCACCGACGTGACGCTCGAGAACAAGCTCATCGCGTTTGACAATTTCGAGCAGCTCATCGAATCCCTCGACAACGCCAACAACATTGCCAACATGGGCCTGTGGCCGCCGCTGCTGGCGCAGCTCGCCAGCGACGAAGCCGAGCTCCGCACCATGGCCGCCTGGTGCATCGGCACCGCCGTCCAGAACAACGAGAAGACGCAGGAGAAGCTGCTCGCGGAGGGGGGCATCAAGCCGCTCGTGGCGCTGGCCACAAATGCGGGCGAGACGGAGACGGTCCGCCGCAAGGCCGTCTACGCGCTGAGCTCGGCGATCCGCAACTATCAGCCGGCGCTGGACGCGGCCGTGGCGGAGCTCGGGGCCGTGGGACAGACGTTTGAAAAGGTCGACGCGACGGACATGGAGGCGGTCGATACCATCATCACACCGCTGCGTGAGCAGGCCAAGGGCGCATCGGCTTAAGCCAATGTTGCGAACGGGAAAACGATTTTACGGTGGAAACCAATTGCATGAATCATGGTGTTTGGCGTTTTATTCTTACGAAACATTTAGATGATAAATACCAGGTCCATTTACTTGGAATATAGAGATGGAAAGAATACTTTTTAAACAAAATATTTTGATGATACATACAAATGTTGGTACATGGAATATGTCTGATGCTAGTGACGAATAACTTCGTACTCTTCCTCGCGCTTCATCCCTCTAACCCCTAACAGTACACTGTTTAGTACGTGACCTTGCCGTAGAATGGGAATCCCAGGGCTTCGAGCAACAGGCGGCCCTGTCTGTCCGAGGTGCCAGTTGTCTGGATAATGATATCACAGCCAGGCATCAGACTTGGCGGGTACATCTAGAAAGTCAATGTCAGTAAGCGATAAAACGGTAGAATGGCGTCTTCAACATACATCAAAGTTATACTCCAGCTCGGGAAAGTAGGACATGTACTCGGGCTTCAGGCCCAGTCCCAGGTTGCCGGCACGATCGCCCGAGCTGCCCTTGACACCCGGCCAGTCCTTGATCTTGGGCAGGACCAGCGTGACCAGCTTGTCGACAAACTCGTACGCCGCGCCGCCGCGGAGCGTCACCTTGGCGCCCGTCTTCTGGCCCTTGCGGACGCCCCAGTGGATGACGTTGGAGCGCGTGCGCGTGACCTCGGGGAACTCGCCCGTGATGGCCTGCACCACGGCGCGCGCGACCTGCAGGTATTCCTTGTTGTCGGCCGCGTCGGGCGCGTACGAGTTGATGGTGACGGCCGCAATCTCCGGCAGGTTGTGCCAGGTGACGTCGCGCTCGACGAGACCCTGGCGGCCGGATTGCCCACCGCGCGGACCGCGACGCGGACGGTTCTTGTGGTAGGGGGACGAGCCGTCCCACTCGCGCAGCTGGCCCTTGGTCGACTCCGGCGCCTCGTAGCCCGGCGGCTTGTGGCTGTACGTCAGCGTCATCAGGTCCGGCGCGACGGTGCTGTCGTAGGTGTGCTTGAGGCGCGGCAGGTTGAAGGGCCCGGGGACGAAATCACGGGCTGTCGGGTCGGACGAGGGCGGCGACTGGATAGGGTGCAGAGGACCGCGGTTGTACTTGGGAGGGTGGAATTGGTAACTGCATTGGCTGTTAGAATTGCTTCCATGGGACAGGGACGATGTGGCGAGTGATGCTGTTCGGAGGCAGCCTCCGCGCAAGCACCAGAGTGCGGGCTAGCGACGTACCGACCACCAGGTAATTGCTTGTCCCTTGAAGAGCCGGCCTTGGCTTCCTTCCACGCCTTGGTGGCGTTCTCATCAGGTCCCGGCGTAGAAAAGGACGTCGACTCTTCGACGCTCGCCAAGGGGCTCTGTGAAGCCGCCGACGACGACGCAAAGCGGCGAGCGCAGGGGCGGGCGACTTGTTGGCTCAATTGCCTGCCGCTAACAGCGCGCAGCGCGCGCATTCCTTCGCGGGCACCAGCCATGGCGACAATGGAATCGACAGTTGGTTGTGAGGTAGGGCGTCGCAAAGGAGATGTGCAGTTTGGTATGGTCGTGGAAACCTGCAAATTTACCAGAAGCTATGGAGTGTGGCTCGTGCGCATCAGCCACAGCTGTGGCGGTGCAGCCGCAATGACAACATGAAGCAAAGAACCTGTAAATAAAATGCGTGGGTGCATGTTCCTGTAAAAATGGCTTATTTTGTATATGGCATTTATTATTCTTTTCCTTTTCTAAATTCCCAATCATATCAATCTAGTGATTTGTTTGGTCGTGTTTTACCACGCGTCTCAAAACGTAATTCAGTCGCCATTTGCTTGCGCTGTCTACGGATCATGACTTGCGGTCACAGTTTCACATCCACGGAATTTTCCAACATGTTTTCATGGTTTTCCGCCAAACAGTGTTTCAACCTGAATAAAGCTCGGCCGGCGGCAAACTGTACGGTATTTGGCAACCTAAATGTAACAGATATGACTGCCTGTGACGGCGTAATCACTGACGCGGCCGGGCTCACCAGCGCCGTCAGGCAACCGCCTAAGCACCCTCCGGTACCTAAATCGTCAAAATGCATGTCATTCCGGTTCTGCAGTGCAGGTCACACCAAAAAAGGGTGCGTTACGTGCCTATCAGGTGAGGGCGTCATACGGCGCAAATAAGGCTAACAGCGCCGGCCTCCGGAGCGGGCTGTGGCGGTGGCATTGCGAGCGCTGTACTCCTTGGAATCAAGCCACGGCGGACGCAAGGGGCGGGCGACCCAACCAAAAGTCGCAGGACAAAGAAGAAAAGCTAAAACCACAAGTATGGACGCATCTGACGATTCTCCTGAACAAACAATTGCTCTTAAAAAGGTCCAAGCTTACACCATCGCTCAGGCTCGCTCCCCTCAAACCTCTGTTTAGTGGCTCTGCGCAGAGCTAAACCCCGCTATAAGCCCAACAACCCACCCCCACCTGCCTCGCCTCACCTGGGTCCTGGTTGGCAGGTCCCTGGAAACATCTCGACAACAAGCGCCCATTCTGCACCTGACCAGGGATATAACTTCGCGCACGTCTCGCTCCGAGCTTCGCCAACACATCTTCTCTCATCTTCACATCTCCATTTCGATCTCGACGCAGTTAGCCACCGTCCCTACGAGCTCATTCGCCCTGCGCTGACGCCAGCGCCGCAACTTGACCACCGACGCCCCGCGCGCCAATAGAGGGCTTCGCTCGCAAGCCAACAGATCGAATTTCCCCAGTGTCGATATTGCTAGCGCTTCGCGTAACATGACGATTGCTCATTACAGGCTGCCTCGCTAAAACCTGCGAGGCATTGCGTTCCAAGCACCCCCTCCGATATCCTACACGACTGTCTCTCGATCAGAGCGCACATGAGCATGAAGGAGTTTCCTCGCAAGTTCTTGAGCCTTCGGGACAAGAACCCTTCGCACAACAGAAGCAAATCGGCGCCGCCTTCAAAGGTGAGCAGCGCGCCCCTTTGATTCCCCGCTGCTTAGCCGGCCTGTATGTTAACGCTGCCTCCAGAGCCGTCCCCGATCGACCGAGGCCTTCCTTGCTTTATTCGGCCGCGATGCCAAGTCAAAAGATGTAGTCGACAAGGCCGAAGAAGATTCCAAGGTATGACTTCGCCATTTCCGCGACCAGTACTGCTCAGAAAGCCAATCTAACCCACTCCAGGTTGAGGACGTCCTCCGACGCCTCGATGAGCTCAACATTACCAATGTCAGCAGCGAGCATGTCAGAACCATGCTGGGTACCAAATTCGGCGACGGCGATGCCAAAGCTACCGCCGATTTTATAAACATCGAACAAAAATCCGCGGCCGGCACAATTGTCCCGTACAATCCCGGGGTAAACATGCTGGGCGCCGAAAACCGTGGCGGTGTTACCTGCTACCTCGATGCTCTCCTCTTTTCCATGTTTTGCAAGATCGATGCTTTTGAGTGCATGCTCAAAACCGAGTTTCCATCCGGCGACCCCAAAACAAAACTCGTCAACTTGTTGCGGGTATGGGTGAACTTGCTGCGGTCTGGCAAGCTCATCAACGTCGATCTGGTAAGCAACATCAGCACACCATTGGGCCTGTGCGCGCAACGCCATACTAATGTATCTGCAGACACGACTGATTCAAGAAGCTATGGGTGACTGCGGCTGGCCCGATGCCCGTTTGCTAGAACAGCAAGACACATCCGAAGCGTTTGCTTTTCTCACAGAGACCCTCCAACTACCCCTGCTATCGCTTCAGGTCGATCTTTTCCACCAAGGTAGAAGAGATGAAGATGATCACAAAGTCGTCTACGAACGATTATTGAATCTTGCTGTCCCGCCGGATCCCGATGGCAAAGGTATCAAGCTCGAAGACTGCCTCGAAGAGTACTTCAACGCCCGGGTCGACGTGCTGCGGGATAGTGAAGAGGCCAAGAAATCATACTCCGAAGACAAAGGACCAGACACGCCTACTCTCATGCATCGAAACACGCTACGACTTGTTCGAGAGGACGAAGGCGGTGCTGCCGCAACCTTTAGCGCTTCACCCGTCGAAATGTCCCCTCTTCATACCTTTCCCACACAATCATCCGTCGCAAGCGAGTTCCCTGCACTTAACCGACCCACGACTTCTACAAGCAGTATCCAAGATGGCGAAACTACCGGGCTTGAAGCCTCCGCTATACCAAGGCGGCTGTCCTCGAGAAACAGATCGGCCAGCGTCATCCAAAGGCTTGTTCTTGACGCAGATGGAAAACCTACCGACAGCACAGACGCTCCAGATACCCCCAAGTCACGACGCAAAGGTTCTATGGTGATCAAAGCTGTGACAATACCTGCTTGGCAATTCTTTCGCCTCATTCGTAAGTGGAATTTCCATGGCTTCGCAGCTCCAAAACTAACATTCGCAGCCTGGCATGCGGTTCAAGCAAATGAAGAACCTCGCAGTAACTCTGAAGTGGCACTCAACTTTGAACAGCGACCTGTCGTTGGCATCTGCCTGAAACGCTATGCCATGACAGAAACTGGGCAACCACAAAGGCACAACACCTACATCGATATCCCTGACAGCCTTCGACTACCACATTTTATGCTCGCCGATGCTCTCGACACGAAGCCTGATGATAATTTGCTGACTTCGGACTTCAAGCTTGTGCTGCAATCCGTTATTTGCCATCGCGGAGACTCGCTTCAGAGCGGACACTACATCGCTTTTGCAAGAGCGGCGCCAAAGGTTCTCACTTCCAACAGACGGCATGATTTTGATCCACCTCCGGATTATGAAGAAGCCCAATGGGTTAAATTCGATGATCTGGAAGAGACCCGCGTTACCGTTGTTGATAACATCAAGAAAGCTCTCACTGAAGAGATGCCTTATCTCCTCTTCTATCAAGTTGTGCCAATGGTGGATGTAGCGTGCCCGTCCACAGATGGCACAGCCACAGGTCCACCATCCTACCAGGAGTCTAAGAACAGCCTGGAAATGCAGACTTCGCGTGCGCCGACCGATGGTAGCTTGTCGACCCCAAGCAAGCCTCCCAGCATCCGTCTTTCGATGGATAATGAGCGACCTACAGCTCGGGCAGCGGACAGATCAGCACGGCCATCCGTGTCTGGCTCTGTGCCTGCCGACTCTCGTCGCGAGAGCGCCAACTTTACGACCTCGTCTATTGCGACACCGATCATGACACCAGCTCGCACGCCGGAGGCCAACTCTCCGATAATTTCGCCGACAGACAAAACACCTCGCCTCTCCCGTGCCGCTTCCCGCTTCAACCTCAGTCGTCAAAGTCGACCTAGCAGCCAATCTGGCGAAGGACGTATTAGTCTCACCATTTCACGCCTCGGAGGGCTCATGAAGCAGAATAAGGATGCTTTGACCAGTACCGAAGCTGGTGAGGAAAGAGGCTCAACGCCCATCGGATCGCGCAACGCGAGCTTCGAAGTCATTCGCAGCGCCGACACCGCGTCACTCCCGCCCTCGACGGCCAACACGGCCACGACGGTAGCCACGGCTGCCACACTGGAGCCGGAATCCAAGATGCAGCGCAGCAAATCGCGGCGCAAGAGCAAGTCCCGCGAGAAGACGTTTAAACCCGGCAAGCAAAAGGACAGCGCGCAGCCGGATCGGGAGTGCGTGCTGATGTAAACGCGGACGTATCACGAGCGTTAATGATTATGAAAAAAGGAGATTGGCGGCGTTTTTATTACAGTTTTTTTTAGATGAGCCAATAGCGGATGGAGATGTTGGCTTTTGGATATACCATGACGATGCACTCTGTTACCTCGTTATTCTTGATTTGCCTTGTTCTTTTCCTTCTTTTCCCTAGATGAGCTATACCTCATACCCATTTTGGATCAAAAGACCTTGACACCGTGCACCTAGACACCTCGTATGGGTTTTTCTTGCGAATGCACGATCAAGGCGCAGCATTGTTCTTCTCTTCCTACATGTTTCAGAGCATTTACAGACCTAAAGGCATAGCTTTACATCCATTGTGTAAATACACCTACATTTCATGCTCGTTTATACTCGTGTACAACCTGCTTCAGCTTGTGAATACAAATCCGTCCTCCACATGCCATGCATCTTCGTCACCGGGGGTAGTGTCCATCGTGACCAAATTTAAGGGAGGAATTAACGTATTCATTGAATCTTTCTATAAGTGTTTTCTGCGTTTTTGTGGCGTTTCTTTTTTCCACCGTTCCAACTTCCTTTTCTCTCTCTGTTTTTCATTCTTCCATGGTTCTTGTACACGATTGATGCCCGCCTCGGCATCAACAAAAATATCCCCCTCACACATAGTAGAAAAAAGAAAAACAACCCAAAATATATGCCAACAAATAAAGCCGTTTCCACCAAATGGACCTTTTTTCCTTTTCGTAGAGGGAGATAAAAAAAGACAACGAGAGAGAAAAGGAGGAGTTTAATATACACGGACCGAATGGAACACATTCGGTCCTGACCACACACAACAGGTAGAGATCCCCGCGCCACCCAAGTCTAAAATTTTGAAAAATGATGCAGTGTCCGTATGCAGATGCCCAGAGCAGTAGAAAAAGCGAGGATCCATCATTCGTTACTAAAAACACAAGGTGATGGGAGGGGGAGGTAGTAAGACAACAAGGGAAGAAGGATGGGCAGCCTCGCCTCTCGCGGGTTCCAGGTTTTGCTAGGATCGTCGATTCTTGGTTTCTCGTTAGAGCAGAGTCGGTGGATCGCGGCGTCGGAGAGGGCTACCGTTTAGCGTCGACGGCCATCATTTAAAAGGGAATGTTGGGGGCGTTCTGGGTGAGCGCCTCCTGCTGGTCCTGAAGCTCCTCAGGAGCAGCCTCAATGGACACGGCGAGACCGAGCTTGGCTTGTTGCGTGAAATGGTCAATGTCGGCGGCAAAGGTCAGCATGACAGGAGGAGCAACACGCTTCTCGAGCAGGCAGCTGAGCTTGCCGTTGGAGTCGGCCTGGGCGCGGAAAGTAGACATGCGGAAGTCGTACTTGACGCCGAGGGCGGTGACACCCTCCTTCTGGAGACCACCACCCATCATGCCAGCAGAGGGCACGAGGCCGAGGGTCAGGTCAACACCAGCCTGGACGCGGTCGGAGATCTTCTTCCAGAAAGAGGTGTTGAGGGTGCCCATGGCAGCCTGGAGCTGAGCCGTGGCGACCCAGTCCGCGGCCTTGTATCTGGCGCAGTAGGAAACGGCGGTTTCGGGGCCCTGGCCCAGAGAAGGGCGCTGCCAGACGGTCTCGAGACCAAGCGCAAGCTTGGGGGTGACGGACTGCAGGTAGCTACCAATGAAGATGCCGGTCATGCCGCCCTGGAGGAAGGAAGGGTTGAGCATCTTGAGGTTGGCGCTGAAGTCGTTGCCCATGTATTCGTGCTCGAACTGGGCCATGTCCTGGTTGTCGGGAGACATGGAGGCTTGGACCTTGGAGATGAGCTTGTCCGACCATCGCAGGTTGAAGCGGCCGGAGACGGAACCCTCGTTATCGACGTTGGCTTGGCAGAAGACCTGGATGATAGGCGTGAGCGTGAAGCGCATAAGAGATGGAGATAGGATTGAATTAGCTTACGTTGGAGGTACCGTACATGGCGGCAAAAGTGTAGGGGTTGAGCTTCTCGCCCATGGCAAAGCCATGCGACACCTGGAACAGCGGCGACATGCTAAAGGCCTTGGTCAGGTCGGCACGCATGCCGGTGAACATGTGGTTGGTCAGGAAGACATCGCGCTGGACCTCCTTGCTCAGATGCTCTATCGTGCCGGGGTTGGCCAGGCCGAGCTTGGCGCGGCGCTCTGAAAAGGAGTTGAGCGCATCGCCGACGGTGAGCGCAATCGGGTTGCCGAAGAGGATTGAGCGCAACGACTCAACAGCGGCGGCCATTGTGACTGAGTTTGGTGATGTGCGTGGGCGACGCGGGAATAGCGACGACCAAAGCAAGGGGAAAAGATGCGGCTAAAAAGGGACGGGGGGTGATGAAACCAAAAGAACCAATGCAACGCTGGCGGAAACTAGAATACAGTCCACAAGCTTGGGTCGCAAAGAATGGTTCGACGGGAAAAGAAAACTTTGGTTTCAGTGCCGTAGACGCCGGATGGTCGAAGGGGCGATGCTGGGCGAAGCTCGGATGAGTTAGGGATGGCAGGAGAGCGAGAGCAGGAGAATAATTTTCAGTGGCCCCAATCGGCGTCTGGCGTTGCGAGTAAGGTGGCTCCAGAGCTGATGACGGCTGTTGAGCCACAATGTGGATGAGCAGCTGGGGTGCCGGCGCCTAGAATGTTCCGCTCCGGGGCTGGAGGTGTGGCTGGTCACGTGCTGCGAGCATGACGCTGGGTAAATGCAGCTGAGATGAACAGTACGATAAAGTATAAAATATTGATCGAGAGTTTCATGATAAACGGGATGTCTGCTTAATTTCAAAGTAAATTCATCCTCCTCCGAGATTGATTGACTGTGGCTGGCTGTTGTCAGCGCCCGTTGGCGTGCTCGCAGTGGTGTCCCTGACAGCTAATGCAGCGCGGAATCTCGGGGAACCTTTGTCACGCACAGGTACAACCAGGTAAGGGCGAGACTGCAAGGGAGCAGAGCTAACTCTTGGGGCCTCAGCAAGGCTCCCAAGCTACTTAGTATATATCTTCTGTACCTATGCTAGAAGGGCGTAGAAGCCTCCGCCAAGTCCGGTTGCCAAAGGCTTAGCAACTGCCGGAAATGAGAAAACCAAGCGTCCTTCGTCGCTCACAACACTAAAGAGTAGCAAATAGACCGTGCTTAGCCGCGATTATCTAGTTACACCCTGCATCACAAGCACCTGATGGTCCGAACACCTTTCAGCCCAAATGCAGGAGCCTCGTCCCCTTTGTCAGGGGATTGTATAAGTACACTAATGAGCCTCACGTCACTCTACTGCCAGGAAAATTGAGTTAAAAGCTACCCACCAGGTGATAGGATGCGAAATGATGGTTTTGCCAAGTGAGTTTCACGACACAGTACGGCGACCAACTTTCTCGTCCGCGAGGCTTTGCACTAATAGCGAACATCTAAAGAAACACCAAGATGCCGATATCTGGGCCGGGTTAGGTGATGCTGCGGAGCGGCGGAAAAGGCAAAATAGATTAAATAAGAGGGCGGAGCGTGAGTATAGAGTTTTCTTGGCATCTTTAGATTTGTGTAGTTGACTTGGCATCTAGGCAACAGAAGAAAGTTGGATTCTTCCGTTCAAGCCGCAGCGCAACACAAACGCGCGAATACGGACACAACAGCATTCAAGAATGGGGGGCTGCCTAGGCTGCTAGTAGTTCTACCCCCAAGCCCGGCAAACCTTCCAAGTGTTCCCATGACGATGGGTGCAATGCTACAGCCAATGAAGCAGCTGGATTGGCGAGGCGAGGGTACTTCGAGAATCGCGACTAGTTGCGTCATGTGCAGGTATGAATGTCCTGCTCTGGGGATTTGCAACCAATTATGATGGCTAACATATTGGCGTTTATCTCTGAACAGAATACGCCATCTCAAATGTGATGTGGCCGTCCCAGTCTGCACTGAGTGCGCTCAATCGAAGCGCCAGTGCCGGTACCCGAATATTACGGTTGGCCAAATGCAACGGTCATTAACGCCCCTTACAGGTTTGTATGCAGATGCCTGTCTCCGGGACCAGGAAATGTTTCATATCCTACACACAGGTGTATTCAGGAGTTTCTCTACGGCCTTGGATGGAGGCTTCTGGACGCAGGACGTGATGCGAGTGGCAGAGTCATGCCCAGCAATCTGGCACGCTGGTCTGGCTATAGCGGCGACATACAAACATTTACATTCCATGGATCTACCTGCTGGCCGTCAAGATACTCAAATATATGCCAGGGAGCAATATGGCAGAGCAATCCGCTCATTGATCAGCATGAACGGAAACCAAGACCTGAACTACGTCGACAAACACGTTGTCCTTTTGAGCATCGTCTTGCTTGTTGCACTTTGCACTATGTGGCAAGATGACGCTGCAGTATTGACACACGCTCAATGGGGAGTAGAAATATGCAGTCACTGGAGGTTCTGGGAAATGGCTGATAGACTGCCAAGGCAGGCAAGCTTCGTCGCCGACACGTCCTGTCTTACTTTTCTGTTTCATCGGTTTCAGCAGCAAACCGCCGTTCGAACAGCTACATATACAAAGTGTACCTGGGAACTTCAACTACTAGCACACAACTCTCGGACCGGGACATTCTCGTCAGTTCACGAGGCATATTCGGCACTCATCCCAATTTATATTGGCCTATTAAATTCAAAGTCGTTTGACCCCAAAATACCGGGGTCATCTTCCCCCTTCCGTGCCTATCGCCAGCCGTTTCAGAGTTGGAGGGCGGCTTTTGAAGCGTTCGTGGCACTCGGCGAATATGAGGAGTCCGACATGGAGAGCGTTCTGACGCTGCAAGTTTGGTCGACCATCACAAATGCAGTGCTAAAGTTCTGCATGCCAACCATGGATCCACACATTCTTACGCAGCAGCGTGATAAGCTGCTACCCACTTTTGCATACCTTGCGTCTCTCGTTGAGAAATTGCATGGTATAAAGACTAAGAATAGCATGGTCGGGCTATCTTTAGCCGTGCCACTACCGTCCTTTAGTTTTTGTGTGAGCGGAATGTTGCTTTTTGTCAAGCTTTGTAGTGACAACACCGTGAGACGCAGAATCATAGCTCTTCTACGAAGCTGGCCGCACGGAAGCGGTATTCTAGAACCGAAGCTGATCGCGGCTATTATAGAAGGGGTTATGATTCTTGAAGAAGAGTCCTCAAAGCAGAGCGCAGCCTCTCGGCCGGATGTTTGTCGGTGCATGCGCGGCAGGTTTACTTGCGGCTGGCACCGTTGTCTTACAAGCACTGTCCAAATCACGGGCAAGGGAGTCGGTGAAATGTCAGTAATAACACTCCTCGCTATACACGGATTGGCGGAGGGTGGAGCGAAGAAGATGACAATTTATTGGTAGTAGATATGCGCCAGAAAGCATAGACTTAAAGAAACTATATTATAGTGAACGCCTGCATCGTGGTGGTGCACATTGATAGTGGACCCGAGTTATAGTGTGACGACGAAGCTGTTGTTCTAATCCAAAAAGCAATAATGTGCCATCCTTTGACCTCACGCGTGAAGAGAGGTATCAAGTCTACTTCCAACGTTTCCAAGCCCCAGAAACAAAGGCCCAATCAATAGCTTAGTATCGCCTGCGTGACGAAGCCGACATTGGCCACGGACATGTCCGCGGCGCTCATCATGTTCGAAGCGCCGTATTCTCTGACGGTGGCATCGCAATTGGCTTGCGCGTCCGCGAGCTGCATCTCGGTCGACTGAGCTCTAAGCGCCACTCTGAGGCTGGCCAGCTCCGCAGTCAGAGTCCATCAAGTCACAGACGTGATCTGTTTATTCCGCAGTTTCTCAAGACATTGGCAGCGTGAGCCATTATCAGCTTGGGTAATACGCGTTTCAGTCGCCGGATTTGGTACAGCGGGGGCTGGCACCTCCCACCCAAAGCATTAACTTTCCATCGAAGTGAAGACACGGGGATCGAGCAGGGCGGCAGTAGCGATACTTCGG
Source organism: Paracorniculantispora psalliotae (assembly GCA_002796755.1). Taxonomy (NCBI): domain Eukaryota; kingdom Fungi; phylum Ascomycota; class Sordariomycetes; order Hypocreales; family Cordycipitaceae; genus Paracorniculantispora; species Paracorniculantispora psalliotae. The sequence continues at coordinate 733,876 of PHFE01000008.1, forward strand.
AGGTCAGCGTGATTGGAGCGATGTTACCGTCGCTGCGTAGAGCTGGCCTTTGCACGCCGCGGTTGTTGGGCGCGCTGTGGCGTTAGACGCCTAGCTACCGCATCAACTGGTTTAGATATCTTAGCTGGGCGTTTTGCTAACTCCGACCAGTACTCCTCCAATATCTTCGGGGCGGATTCGTTGACGTGCTTCTCCAACTCTCACTTGTGTCCATCTTAGACTTGGTAAAACCCGTGTATTGCAACAGAAACGACATCTCTTTCTCGCCTCTTCCATTTTCAATCTCCTTGTGCCCGAGAATCGCAAAACTCTCGCAGCAATTGGGGTCGGGGGAGTAGACAGGTCGATGGCTTTCCAGAGAGACAGAGGGGTACCAGTGTCGCGCTGAACTAACGCCTCGCGGACTAACTCAATTCCGCTGTCTGATCCGGCTGGCTTGAGTTTCAGCGACAGAATGCCTGCTTTAGACCACTCATGGCCTTTGTACTCCCACTCTGGCCGATGTAGTGAGTCGTCCGCAAGGGATCGGCATTGATTGGCGAGGCTGCCTTGTTCGACGGTGCTGGTTCACTTGGGGATGCTGCTCCGTCTGGCGGCGCTGTCTCATTTGGCGATGCGGGTTCCTTGGACCACGGCTGGTTTCTTCGGCATAGCAAGTTACCCTGTAGTAGCCGAGCAAATGACCTTTTCGATCGTAGGCCTGAGCGAGATTTTCCCTAGGACAAATCCCTAGGACAAATCCCAAGGACAAACTGTTACAGAAATAAATGCGTTCTTGATTCAAACCTCTATTTATGCAATAAAAGCGATCTGGTTACTGTACTCTGCCGTGTCTTGCCACAACCAAGCTACTGCAGGCGCAATAAGCTTCTGTCATCACCCACCCCACCAACCAGATAACTCACTGCAATCGCTTTTTGGCCGTGCGACACTGTCGGTAAACGCAACCTCCCGTTTCCAACAACAACCCACCGCTACATTCTGTGAGATCACACATCTTCACAATGGACACCTTGTTGTACGTCAGATTTTCGCTCCCTCGCCATGTCCGCCATCACATCCCGCTACTTTGCCCCGCGGCTCACCCGCAGCTGTCGGAGCAACTCGCGTGGGGGATGTCGGGAGCCGGGAAACGACGCCAAAACACATGCTAACCGCCCCAGAACCGCTGAAATTGCGGCAAACGCGCCTCGATATCGTCGAAAGAGCTCGACGTTTATCGACGGCATCCACGATGTCACCGAGGACTCCAACATGGCCCCGGCGCAGCTCTACAGCACCATGTCTGGTCGCCTGTTTCACTCGGGCCGCATAGCCATTGTCATGGTTGGGCCTCCGGCCAGAGGCAAGACGTAAGAATTCATGATTGAATTCAGTAAAACTTTGAGCTAACGGTCAAAGGCACGTTTGCGTGTCGCTAGCGCGGTACCTTGGATGGCTCGGTGTCAAGACACGCATCTTCCACCTGGGAGACTACCGACGGGCCACCATTGGTCCGGAGAGCGCCGTGCCAGAGGATTACTTCTTTCCCGATGCTTCTCCAGAATCGGTCATTCTCCGCCAGAAGATTCTGAAAAAGTGTCGAGAGGATATCTACGGCTGGCTCAACCACGAAAATGGTCAAGTGGCCATCTACGACGCCGTAAATCCTACTGCAAGTGGTCGCCGTTCTTTGGCCAAAGAGCTAGCCAAGCATGATGTCCAAGTAAGAGAATGGGGAACAGCTCGCACGGTCAGCTTGCTAATAAAATACAGACGCTTTTCATTGAATCGTACGTTGATGATGAACGAATTCTCCAAGAAAACGCCAGAAACGTCAAAATCTCCTCACCAGACGTATGTGCACCACGCTCTTCTGCTTGTGGACTACAGAATTAACCCGTATTAGTTTGCTGGAATGGACCCTGACGAGGCCGCCAAGCTCTATCTGAAGCGGATTGAAGTTCGCATCCCCGTGTTCGAAACCATGGCCGAAGAAGAGCTCAACTACATCAAAATGACCAACGCCGGCGAAAAGTTCTTTTACAACAATGTCAGCTTCAACTACCTCTCCCACCGAATCGTATTCTACCTCACCAACCTCCACATCAAGGCGCGCAAGACCTTCTTTGTCCGGGCGGGCACCACTACTGATGAAGACTCGTTCCGGGCCGACGCGCCCTTGTCGGAAGCCGGCCGCGCCTACGCCAAGACGATGACGGACACGATATTAAAACACCGCGAGCAAGAGCACGCCGAGTCTGATGCGACGACGCCGCTGCCGCCGCTGACGGTGTGGACGTCGACTCGTCTACGCACGATCCAAACGGCAGATACTCTGAGAGACATGAATTACAAAGTCCGCCAACGATCACAGATGAGCCAGCTGAACCCCGGCATCTGCGAGAAGATGTCGGAGCGTGTCATTCGTCAGCTATATCCTGACGAAGTCGAAAAACACGAAGTCGACCCGTACCATCACCGGTATCCCCGTGCCGAAGTATGTTCCCCGAATTCCACATGACCCCTACTGTATATACTGATCTGTTGCCTAGTCATACCACGATCTCGCTGTCCGTCTGGAGCCCATCATTCTCGAGCTCGAGCGTGAGCAAAACGACCTGCTCATCATCGCGCACGAGTCCGTCCTGCGCGTCCTCTACGCCTACCTCATGCACTGCTCGACCACCGAGATCCCCGCGCTGCGCTTCCCGCGCGACGAAATCATTGAAATCATCCCCGCCGCGTACCAGAACGAGGCGCGCCGCATCCACATCCCAGGCCTCGACCCGGAGATGATCCCCGGCTCGCCCGACGGCATGAAGCTCCTCGCCGCCGGCAGCAGCGTCCCGCCCAGCCTGCCCGCGAGCGGTCAGATGACGCCCCTGGCGGGCGTCGTCGCCACGGCCGCGGGCATGATGGCGAGTGGCAATACCAGCGCCGGCGCCGCCGCACCGGCGGAGACGCTGCTGGAGAGACCCCCGGAAAAGGTCATCAACAAGTCCAAGGACACGGTCGCGGATAAGCTGGATGACGAGGACTAGAACATGCAGCGGAGACTTTTGAGTGAGGGGAGGGGGGCATGGAAATGGACATGGGTTCGGCGTCATGTGAAGAGACGAGATTTCGCTTCTTCTTTTAGTGTTTTGCTGCATTTGTGGTTGCTTTTTGCCTCAGCAGGGAGAGTAGCGTTACTCGAGTGCATGTAATTGGACTGGGGAAAGCACAATTACAAAGCACGACATCTTTTACGATTCCAATTACGTTAAAAAAAACAATGATGTAACGATCTTCATATGCTGATAAAACAAAATACCTCGATACGGGTTGCTTCTTTTGTGTCTGCTTGCACGAACCGCCTCCTCGTGTAACCATTCACCCGAGATGCCGTCCGCATTGCCCCTCCCCTGCCGTGTCACGTACAACTTAAAAAAGTTTCTTCAAGCCATGTGATGCATCAATATGCAAGCCTGCAAGAAAAAGTAAGAATTTCGGGTGAGGAGGAGAGAGAACACAGCCCATATCCGGATAGACATGCAGGGGGGCTTGCATGATGAACAATTGATAATGCAAGAAGTAGAGACCATGTGAGCACGGGAGTTTCCAGATTGAGATTAACGAGATGAATGAGGTATCCAGTTTGATATGCACAATATCCGGTGTCGGAGTGTATCAGAACCCGTCGGTTCGTCAGTCGTCCTGTTTTGAGGCTCCGCGGATGTAGTGGGTATGATTGGGTTTTGCGAATCTGCAAGATGAGCTGGCAGGTTCTCCATCGCAGAAGCAGGGGCCTGTATACAGAGCCGGGATCTATCTACTTTTGTTCGGTGTTGTGACGATTTGATGATGAGACAGGCACGAGTAGTCATTTAACAAGCCACGTGCGTAGCTCTATCCAGGCAATTGCGTCCGTACATGGCAAATACGGCCATGAATCAAATTACAAGCATTGCCAATTAAGTAATCTTGGTAATCTTATATCCAACAGGGGCGTTATCGCCGTTAAATGCGAAAGGTGGTTGGAGGTTTGAGGCTCTGGACCAACATGAGCCAGGGTGGGTGTCAAACGCCTTCTTTTCCTAGGTACATGCGCCTCTTAACACATGTACATGGCTCGCGAATCCTTCCCAAATAATGGATCAGAGACAAGCTATAAAAACAACAACCAGAAAAAGTGGTCCAAGGCTGCATCTTTGATTCCTTTTAAAAGAATTGAGGCATCACAAGATCAGGAACGGCGACAGGGGTCATGGGTAAGGGTGTGTCGCCAACCTCGCAGAGCGGATGGTACAAAGGAAAAAAGGGGCTTGGCGCTGCCTACCTAACCTGGTGCAGGAGAAATCCGCGTGTGCTTTTAATATACCTGCAATTCAATCAGCTGGGCGGTTTTTGCGGTGGCGCCGCCATGCGTCGTCGGTCGTCCGGCGGCCGGGGCCTGCAAAAGAGGGTTGGGTCGTTGGCGTTTCGGGGCTGATCACGCCTCGATTGAGACGGCTGTAGGTGTGGTATGTGCTTGCGCCGTGTTTTGCTCAGCCTGATTTATTAGTCTAGGATGCTTGCATTAGTGCAAAATGCTGCATTGGTAAGAATTACTCTTCGGTAAACCGCAATGGCGCAACAATCGTCTGGAATAAGGTCCATGCTGGGATCAGCAACAGCCTCGTACAATTGTCCACCTGGCCGGCTGCATTTGCGGCCGCCCGGCTCACCGCAGCAGACGAATGGAGACGGCTGCAGCGGCTGCACTACGTGGTAGGCCGCATTTCCGGCCGCATGACACATACAGAGAGAGCTCTTGCAGGCTTGCAGATGAGATACAATCTCAGGTCAAAAAGATGAGGCTCCATGACTTGCCTCTTTTGTGATAGCCTTTAGCCCGGATGGACGTGCGCAGGTCCCCTGTCAGGGATAGGTAAGTTGTCGTTTTTTTTTTTGTTATTGATGGAAAACGTCTCGTTGGTAGCAATTGAATGCTGGCGTGCTACCAGCGAGTCGATGGCCAAATGAGCCTCCGGATGAGTCAAAGAAGAGGGTGTGATGCAGCAGCAGCTGCTGCTGTAAGTAGCCTGCAACCTGCAACTACGTCGTGTGCAGGGGCGACCTGGGTTCCCAGACACACCCAGCACGCGGGCCACGTCAGGTCAACCATTCGGGTATAAGCCATATCAAGCACACTATTTCGGTGTCTCGTCGACGCCACGCAGGTTCACAGGTTTTCTGCAACAAGCAACCACGACCAATCGAGATTTATCAAGTCGGCAGCCTAGCGTCGTTGCTAGTGCCTTGTTGGCGAGGCCCTGTTTTGGCTCTGCAAGACCGTGTGTCTGCTGAGGTATTTTTGCAATTTACCTCCTTTTTCTTTGCTACGAGGCAAATCAATCACACTGGTCTGGCAATCGGTACTGGCGCAGAGCCATCTCGACCGACAAGCCATGTCGTCCATGTCAGACCAGAGGGAAGAGCTGCAGTCGAACAAGCGGAGGACAGAATAAGAACCCAAGAACCAAACATGGGTAGCGTCGTGGTGGGCCCGGCAAGCCGCTAGGCTGGTTGACTTGCTAAAGCGAGCCAGGATGGACGACTGCAGACAAGCCGTTCGCGCTACGTACCAAGGCCAGAGCAGCAATGGATAATGGTGGTGGTGGCAATTCGAGCGCACGTCCGCCGGCAGCCCAAAATAATCAGTAGCCTGTCATGGCGTCGTCAATGGCTTCGGAGAAGACGCAGGCCCCGTCGGAATGGTTGGCCACCCACTCTCAATGACATGGCTGGTCGCTGACAAACGAAGCAATCGTGACGGGTCATTGGCCCTGGGTCTCGCTCCGGCATGGCCGTCTGCCAGCGAGAAGGAAGCGAATCTGGACCAGTTCTAGCGAGCGGCAGCTGGTCAGGGACGACAGGTTCGGGGGCAGAGAGTACGACGCTATCAAGCTATGCAGTCTCTGCCATCTGTTGATCAGATGGTGATGGGTTCAGTGGCCCTAGCTCTAGAGCTAAATCCAGGCGTTAGCGCTGCATGGGTCTGGTCATGAGACCACCTCCCATTCCACCTTTTATCTGCCAGGCATTCGCCATGAGTGGTGCAGCGACATTTTAGGCCGGAAATGCTGCGAGAGCGGAGGTTAATTTCGGGCTGGGCTTTGTTTTTAGTGTTTCCGCTGCCGCCAGCCACTGACCCAACCAAGAGGCTCTGTAAGGTATTCGAAAGGAGAAAGGCGCATGTGGACACCACGTTGCCGTGCTGCAGATTGTGGATGGGATGCTTCCCGGCCAGTCCTACGTCTCGCAAGAGGCCACAGATGCGACTGGTTCATTGCAGTACCGTTGTGCACGGCGTACAGCTCTGTCGAAGGAGCTCTCATCTTGAGGAGTGCTTTGAAATGGCCCCTCCACTACGAGACTCAGTATGTTGCTGTGGCAGGCGGAGCATGACGTCGAGGCCGGGTGTGACCAGCGGGCAGGGGTTGCAGACTCTGGTGTCCACGCTACCGGCGCCCGTTGTGCCCACCACTAGCTGGACGCCATGCATTTGGCAAGGTCGCGGTAATTATTTTATCTCGAGGTGTGTGCCAGCAGCCTGGCATAATCGGTGCGCCAATTGGCCTTGGACTACAGCGCTGAGCGTCAGGGGTCGACAGGTCTTCAACTGTTGAGGTGGCAATTGTATCGAGCATTGACGAGTGCAGGGACTTTTCTCAACGAAATCGGGCGATTGTATTTCTGCAGCGCGACAAAATGTGCGTGATGTGTGTCTGCGTGTTTTAAAATGCAGTCAGTGTCTCGTGATGCAGCCGTCTTGCAGGCATGGTTGCATGCAATAACAGCTGGGCTGGAGCCTGTACGTACCAGCAGCCAAGAAGCAGAAGCAGCAGCACACACGCTCACACAGACACTCACACAGGGTTCAGCACATCCCTGGAGCAAAGCCATGCACCACGACGCAAGACTGAAGGCAACTCCACCAGCCCGTGGGCGGTGGCACGGATGGATCATGGCAGTGGATACGGGATTAGGGCACGAGGCCTCATGCCCCCGGCGGACTGCGTGTGCAGCAGCATGGGCATGTCCCAATGTGGTGGTTTGGCAATGAAACAGACCCCCAACCCGCTGGCGGAGAGGTACAAGTAGGACGGAGCGGGCGGATGAGGCCACAGGATGGCAACTTGCAAGTCGAGCATACCTGCAGCAGCGCCGACCATGTTCAGGGCATCTCATACACTCCACCAGATGTACCCACGCCCCGCCGATGCATCTTCCATTTGCGGTTTCTGCTCTCTCCACCTAGCAGTTCAGCAAGGCGAGGAGTTTCTGTTTTAGACTGTCGAGGCTGTCAATAGTGCGAGAAGCTGCTGCTACCGTTACTGCAAAGAAACCTATCGCAGGTGGGCAGGTGGCAGGCTGCCAGTGCGGGCGGGTGGCCGGAAAACCCTGGTCCTAGCTGGCGCATCTTTCTGCCGAGCCGATGGCACGACAGGGAGTGAGACAGATCCCGTTTTTAGCTCTGCGGCGTACGGCGTACGGTTTTGCAGAGAGAAGTAGTTGGTCCAGTCCAGTACAAGTCAAGTGTAGACTGCTGTGCGTCTTTAGCGGGCGAGCTTGCAGATGCGTTGTTCAGTAATAAGGTACAGCCATTCCCGAGTTGAGCGGGACCCGAGTCGGTCGTCAATCTTTTGGCAGCCCATGTTCCAGATGTGGTTGACGAGCTAACATTTAGCGCTTGAGGAGGCTGTCTCGAAGGAATGGCCGTGTTGTACAACGCGAGTCCGTGGTATCAATGGCAGGCAGGCCAGCAGAGGCCAGCGACAACCTAGACAAGAAAGATGGCGTTGGCGCGGCGGTGGCAGCCAGGGACCGGGCCCATCAAGCGAAGCATCCTGCAGAGGGAAGCCTGGTTAGCGTCGCAGCGTATGAGAGGCTCAAGGTTGTCAGCGCTGCACATCTTTTGATCAGCGCAAAGGCTAGCGCCATTATTGGAGGCGCCACGGGTGAGGTCCCCACTTGGACGAGCTGAGGAGCACGACCTTGTGATGTGCCTGATTTTTCTCGTCTGTGTTTGTGGTGTTGGGTATTAGAAGAAGAGGATCGCAGAGTGCAAGGTTGGCGGCCTGGCCGATGGACGAAGAAGAGGCGAAAGCAGTACTGTTCAATGCAATACGGCTAAGCGCTTGAGTATTGTCGTCGTGGAACAGACAGGTTATTGCTCAAGCAGGGGTCGCAATGGCATGGAAGAAGATTGATGGTGTGAAGAGCTAGGCTGTTGAACTGGTAGGGATGGTGGATGGATTCGAGAAGAGGCTGCAGCGGAAACATGCTCCGGCGGCTACCTAGAGTTGTGAGTGTGTGACGTTGTAAGAGAGATGGGAGATGAAGTTGCTTTTGCGATGTGTAATGCGCAATGTTTGGAAATGACAATGATTGGTGATGATTGCAGGACGAGCAGGAGCATCTGGTGTTGCAAACGCGGATCTAGTCGAAGCCATCGTAGGAGCTGCTAGCTGGCAGTTGGATATGACGGAGCTTCAGGGAGCGACAGCGCTGCAAAGAGTAACCAGGATGCTGAAGCTGGCCACATTTAGCGGGTACAGCCTGCAGCAAACAGCCAAACAAGACCCACCAGGCAGCTGCAGGTGCTTGGGTGCTTGGAGGTTTGATAGCAGCAAGCACCGGACTGGTACGAGAGTGCATCTGGAGGCCCCGTTGGGCTGGCGACCCCTGCAAACCTATTTCTATTTCTACAGGGCCATTTGGATAGTCGTAACTAGTCGCAGATGTGATGGTGGTGGCAGGGGTCTGCAAAAGCCTCATTGGATTGGAAGAGAGGTGGCGTGCCGGACCAGGCCAGGCTCAGGCAAGGGGTTTGGAGGAGGGGGGAGGGAAGCAAAAAAAAAAATAATATGAGAGAAAAAGGAGATGTGAGAATTGATGAGCGATAATGAGGCAAGGCACAATTAAAGGCGAGGTATTAATTGCAACGGGGACGGGGATGGGGGAGAAGTGGTGGCAAGACGGATGCGACCTTGTGCCTGAGAGACAGTAATAGAGGGCAGAGGACAGATGCAGCGTGACAGCATCAAGCACGAATGCAGGTACTTGGAGAGCAGGCAATTAGTCAACAGGGTTGCTTGAAAGCTGGTAGGCCACCTTTTCATCCACGGCAAAGATGGGCAGACTTGGCAGACGAGAACCAAGAGAGTCAAGAGTCAAGAGTCAAGCAAGAGTCAAGACTCAAGACTGAAGACTCAAGACTCAAGATACTCGAGAGCTACTTGACTAGCGGTTGACGGGTGGGGATGATTGACTTTGGCTTGCCGAGTTTCTGCGCCAGCAGGGCCGGTCTCTGCGTCTCAAAGATGGGCACATGAGCACCACCTGAGTAGCTAAAATCCGAAGCCGCCAGATGTTTACTGGGAGACTGGTTGAGAGGACAAGAGAGAGCCCACTCTGGCTCAAAGTTGCTGGGGGGCCAGAACCGGGTACAAGGTACCAGGTGATGTCTCTGCCCACGCAGTACATGGGGCTTTGCTGACAGTCTGGGCCATTCTGCGGCTGTTCTGCGGTACCAGGGCGACTGACAGTCTTGTACCGAGAGACAGGTACAGGATAAGTCCCTCATCAGCCCGGCAGCTGCCCAACGTTAGCGCCTCATCACCCTTTCCAGCACTCACAGCCTTTTTCGGGGCAACTCTTCAGCGCTCTCAGCACTGCTAACCCACTCATTGCTCGCTGTAAACTGCTCTGACCCTCCTCTGACCCCCCTCCCCGCTCCCCTCCTCCGACGCCTTCCCCCCCGTTTTCCGGCTTCCCACCTTGTCCACCTGGCCAGCCCAGCCCAGCACCAGCTTAATATTATTACTCCCTCCCCCTCCAACTCCAACACTGAAAAATACACACCACACACTTTCTCTCTCTCTCTCGTGAGCGCATCTTCATCTCGCATCTGCCTCTGCGAACCGTCCAAAAATTTCAAACAAAAAATCAGAAACGCGTGCATCGCTTGTTCAGCGTGCATCTCCCTCGTCGTCCTTTCGAATCGCTCGCCCGCTACTCGAACCGACGCCCAATAGCAAGACCAAGCTCAGCTCCTCTTTGTTAGCTGCCCGCCGCACCCAAACTCTGACGACATCCTCTCGCCCTGCGGTTCCTGTTGTCTTTTCTCTCTTGCGTCGCTGCCATTTGAATTATCCTTTGGCCGTGCACATCTTCTGGTCACCTGCATATCTTTTCTTGCCGCTGCCCAGTTTCTCTTTCCCACGTCATTTCAAACGTCCGATACAGTTGTCTGCGTCCTCGGCCGCATCTCGCGCCCATTGTGTAGCCTCGTGCTGGTAAGTTGCTTCTCATCGCTGCCCTCACTTTGCTGCCCGCTTCCCCTCCCCTCTCCTCTCCTCCTCCCACCACGGTCTCTATTCAGGCTGAAAGACGGCTCAAAAATTGTTTGATGCGCTTCTCGCTCGTCTGTCTCGCGCCCCCAATTTACCCTTTACGCGCCAATGGACCGTTGTGCCTGGCACAGGTAGCTTGTGCAGCCAGACCAGCTCAAATCCCACGTCCCATACATTATGCTGCAATGCCCCGCATCACCTCGCGCCCCTCCCAGCCCCAGCCAGCGTCCCTTACCAACCATCATCATTCCACAATCGCCTCTGCATACCACGCCTACTCTTTCTCCTTGTCTGCACCTGGACTGCACATCTCTTTTACTCTCTTGCACGCGCGCTTTGAGGTGCACCTCGTCTTTTGTTCCTCCTTCAGTCTCGCTCAGTGTGCTAGAAGTCGTCGCATCTCTGCCTCCTCACACTGCGCACTGCCTCTGCTCACCTGACACTGTCTCGTCGCCTCATCGTCTGCACCGTCAAACCCACTCGCTAACAGCGTCTCCTCCTGCAGTCTAGTCCTTGATTACGTCTATCCACCGTCTCCCAACCCTCGGAGGCATACGTTGCGTCGCAGCGTACAGTTTTGACTCGGGTCTCCCACGACCCTGTTGCCCAACACGGCTTTCCCCAAAGCCGCCCACCGCCTTGATATACCACATAGGTGGTCTTTCGCCTACATTCAATAGTATTCGAAGCGCCAATTGGCCCATATTCTTGCAGCATGTCGTCGCAGCGGCCCGGAGCGTTTAATAGTTTACGGATGGGAGGTAAGCAGCCGCTCCTTGGCCCTCGTGCCTCGCAGCAAAACCCGCCTTTCGCCCACGTACTGACTCCGTCACAGAGGTGATCCGTGAGCGCGTCCAAGATGGATTGACTGGCGAAACCAGAGATCTCCAGTATACCCAGTGCAAGATTGTTGGCAACGGTTCTTTCGGTGTCGTCTTCCAGACCAAGCTTGCCCCCTCTGGCGAGGATGCTGCCATCAAGCGCGTGCTCCAAGATAAGCGTTTCAAGGTAGGCCGTCGTCTGGTTTCTATCCCAAAACGACCCAGAATTGCTAACAGGCTTTGATAGAACCGTGAACTCCAAATTATGCGCATTGTCCGTCATCCCAACATTGTCCAGCTCAAGGCTTTCTACTACTCCAACGGCGAACGAGTAAGCAACCCCGCACCTCTACTGCGCAAACAACACAAGCTAAACAAAACACGTACAGAAGGATGAGGTGTACCTCAACCTGGTTCAGGAGTTTGTTCCCGAGACCGTCTACCGAGCTTCCCGATTCTTCAACAAGATGAAGACGACCATGCCCATCCTCGAGGTCAAGCTTTACATCTACCAGCTCTTCCGCGCCCTCGCCTACATCCACTCCCAAGGCATTTGCCATCGTGATATCAAGCCTCAAAACCTCCTTCTCGACCCTACCAGCGGCATCCTCAAGCTCTGCGATTTCGGCAGTGCCAAGATTCTTGTCGAGAACGAACCCAACGTCTCGTATATTTGCTCCAGATACTATCGCGCTCCTGAGCTCATCTTTGGCGCCACAAACTACACGACCAAGATTGGTAAGAACCGATGGGCTTCTCCTTGATCAGCACAGCCAAACTAACTACCCGCTTCTAGATGTCTGGTCAACAGGCTGCGTCATGGCCGAGCTGATGCTCGGACAGCCCCTCTTCCCTGGCGAATCCGGCATCGATCAATTGGTCGAAATTATTAAAGTCCTCGGCACGCCCACTAGAGAACAGATCCGCACCATGAACCCCAACTACATGGAGCACAAGTTCCCCCAGATTAAGCCTCATCCTTTCAACAAGGTGTTCCGCAAGGCTGATGCGAATGCTATTGACCTCATCACCAAGCTGCTTGAATACACTCCCACTGAGAGAGAGGCTGCCGTCAACGCCATGGTCCACCCCTTCTTTGACGAGCTGCGCGATCCCGAGACCAAGCTGCCCGACTCCAGACACGGCACTGGCCAGCTGCGCGATCTCCCTGAACTCTTTGACTTTACTCGCCATGGTACGCCCCCTTGCTTGTTCTATTATTGTTTTTATTGTCCGATTTTTGGATCGTGGGTCGAATGCTAACCCTTGTTGTCTACAGAGCTCTCTATTGCTCCCGATCTCAACAGCCAATTAGTTCCCGCCCACCAGCGCCCCATCCTTGCTGCCCGCGGCCTCGACATTGACAACTTCACCCCGATGACGAAGCCGGAGATGATGGCGAAACTTGATTGAACACTTTAATGTTCATGGTGCTGATTTTCTCTTGTTTTCTTGGCCAAATCCCCTGGCGAACCATCTTGATCCGAAACTTCGGCGCAGCAGCGGGAAAAGATACTTTCTTTACCCATGCGAGCTCTGTTTTGACACTCTTGACGAAACGCACGGTTGATCGGCTCAGAATAGTAATTGGGCGGCTCAGCCAAAGTTTCGTGGGATGGTAGGACTAGCGTCCGATGCTGTGTCCACAGCCCGGTCTCGGCAGCAAGTCGGCATACAACACTGGTGTTGGGCATCCTCGCCAGTGTGCTGGCTAGGCTGCAGATGGAATTTCGGCAAATCCCAAAGTTGGCTGACGAAGTGGCGTGTTTCAACGACGGTTACTCTGTTTCATTATTTACGTGCCTGGTGGTCTATATCTTCACTACGTGGGGATGAAGCGGCTTGAACGAATACTCCTGCTGCCAGTTGGATGCTCTGCTGTGGCGGTTTAACCACCGTTCACTGACTAGCAAGGCATCCTCGGTCTGCGGCAGGCCTCATGTCCTTGTTTTCTTCCTTTGTTTTACGAGCTGCGTCAAGTTTGGATGGCCCCGATTGTTGATGAATTTGAAGCAGCGTCGACCGTCTGAGATCTGTTGGTAACACTACTACTTCTACTTCATGTGCTGGCTATGGATTGATGAATTATGCACGGTGGACTTTATTTCAAGGCGGGGAGCAATTATACCGAGAAGCATTTCTAACGACAAAGTGGCGCAAGCCTGCCGCTTGTATACCATAATGCCATTACAAGTCGGAATTTGGCTGCATATTCGATATACCAAAATGAATTCAGGTTGTGTTTACATGAATGATGGTGCATTGGTGCATGAGTGTATGAGTGTATGACTGGTGTATGCCTGGTAGTGAATGACCAGAAGTGAACAAGTGGTAGTGTCATGGTGCTGCTCACAAACGTCAAGCTATCGTAGCCCAGGATGCTACTTTGCTTCTTTACATGAAAAAGCTGGATATTGGTGAAATTACGCATCAGGCAGTGACCAAGCAACCGAGAAAAGAAAAAATAGATAGAAAATAATGAAACATTCAGTTTCCTACGAATGCCACCCGCCTTGTGGTGCATCAGTCGCTGTATAATTGGTGCCTGAGGCACCCCACTTCCGCCTAGCTTTCGTGCATTCGCCGCAACGCGTAGCGCAGGCGTTTGCAGGCCCAGATTCGGACCTTTGAAACGGTGCTGCGCAATTGAAGAACCAGCCCTTCCCTGGAACATCAATTCGCCCAACCTGCACCATGGCCGACTACGACAGGAGACAATCCGGCGGATACAACCGCAAGAAACGCTATAGAGGTGCGATTGCATGCAATTCGAAAGCTTCAAGAGCTGTCGCAGCCTTGGACCAACCCAGCAGCAAACTGACGATGGCGAAAAAACAGATGACGATGACCACTACGACCGACGCAACCAGAGACGGCGCCATGAGCCGGCGCCCGTTCCCGTGCGCTTCCGAAAGCAGCTCATCACCATCGCCGAGTCGCCTCTGCGCCGGTGGGCCGACGAGGTGCTCTCCCTCGCGCAGATGATCACCGACAACTACGACGACGAGCACCTGCGCGGCCTCTACGTCAGCCTGGTGCTGCAGATGGTCACGGAGCAGCCCCTCAAGACGCCTTTTGTGGCCGGCGTCGTGCTCGTCGCCAACGCGCTCAAGCCCGAAGCCATGGAGATTGTGCTGGCGCGCCTGGCCACGGACCTCGAGACGGCCATCGCCGCCGGCCAGTGGACCGAGGTGAAGCTGTACCTCAAGTTCATGGCGTGCCTGCAGGGCAGCCTGGAGGGCGACGGCGTGTTCCCGCTGCTGGAGGAGCTGTTCAACCGCGCCGCTGATCTACAGACGGAGAGCTCAGAAGATGTACGTACTTTCGGGTGGAAAGTCGCTGCGCTGCTGATACGAAAAATACTGACACATTGCAGACTATTGGCACCGAAATCGTCAAAATTATCCTTCTTACGATCCCCTACGCCATGGTCGCCGCCCCGGGCGAGTTCAAGCAAAAGGCCGCCGAGCTCATGGACAAGACCGATATTATCGCCTCCGAGCCCCATGCGCTCCATGCGCTGGTCGACCCCTACCATACCAAGGACGACGAAGAGAGCCCGACGGCGTCGGCCAGCGTGCTGGTGCTCCTGCAGAAGCAGCTGCAGGCCGAGGCCGCCAAGGACTGGGAGCTCGCCTGCCTGCCTCGCCCGTGGCAGATGGCGCTCGAAGACGTGGAAACGCAAGACAAGATGAAGGAGGCGCGCAAGCACGCGATGCCGGCCATCTCCATCCCAGCCAGCATGGTCGCCGGGCCGCGCGCCCTCTTCCCCGAGGTGTACCTCTCCGTGTACTCGGAGCAGGACGAGGTGGAGTCGGTGCCGGGCACGCAGCACATTGCCTCGTCGCTCATCCGTGACGTGCTCGCCGACACCGTCAACGGCCTCAACTACAACAGAAACGCCACAGCCCGCTTCCTCATGGACATTGACTGCTACTTTGCCGACGGCACCTTTGTGAAGCGCGCGACGCCCTTTGACGAGCTCCGCGCCATTGCCGGCAACAACCGCTCCACGTGGAAGCCCGAGGATGTCGCCGTCGACACCGTCTTTTCGCAGCTCTTCCAGCTGCCGACGCCCGACTGCAAGCTCGTCTACTACCACTCGGTGCTGACCGAGGCGTGCAAGCTCGCACCCGCGGCGATTGCGCCCAGCCTGGGCCGCGCCATCCGCTACCTGTACCGCAACAACCCGCGCATGGACCTGGAGCTGTCGTACCGCTGCGTCAACTGGTTCGCGCACCACCTGAGCAATTTCGGCTTCACGTGGAAGTGGTCCGAGTGGTCTGACGACGCGGGTCTGTCGGACCTGCACGCGGCCAAGTGGTTCCTCAACGGCGCGCTCGACAAGGAGACGCGCCTGAGCTTCGCGCAGCGCATCCAGAAGACGCTGCCCGACGCGTACCAGCACCTCATCGGCCGCGAGAAAGAGCAGGACGTGCCCGACTTCAAATACAAGAACCCGGACACGCCCTTTGCCGCCGAGGGCCAGGAGATTGGCGCGCTGCTCCGCCGCAAGGCCACCGACGAGGAGATCCAGCCCACCATGGACGCCATCCAGGCGCAGGCCGCGGAGCGCGCGCTCGACCCCATCGTCGCCAGCACCGACGTCTTCGTGACGGCCATGTGCTGGGTCGGCTCCAAGTCGCTGTCGCACGTGCTCGCGTGCATCGACCGCAGCAAGGGGCGGCTCCTCGACGCCGGCGCCGCGTCACCCGCGGCCCGCGCGCAAATCATCTCCTCTGTCATGTCCTACTGGCACGCCCACCCGGGCGTCGCCCTCTCCATCATCGAGAAGCTCCTCAACTACTCCATCCTCACGCCCTTTTCCGTCGCCGACTGGGCGATCCTCGCGGATAGCGCTTCGCACAAGGGATCGCCCGGCGCGGCGCTGGCCCAGCCGCACATTTACGAGGCCATCTTCAACACGGTGAGCAAAGTCACGGCCCGCGTGCGCCAGGTCGTCACCGCGCTGCCCGGCAGCGCGGAAGCGGCGGATGACGAGACGCGTGCCAAGGAAGTCGCGGATATGACGGAGCTGTTTCGCACGATTAACGATGCGCTGGCGTCGTGGGCGACGGGCAGCAAGGATGAGCAGATGGAGCAGGATGGCGAGGAGGGAAGCACAGATGCGGCGCTGATTCAGCGCTGGGGACAGCGTTGGCTGCGCGTGTTTCAGAGGCGCGCGGCCGTGGAGGCGAGTTTTGTGGCGGAGGCAAATAAGGAGAAGATGGCGGTGGATGAATCTGCTGCTGCTGCTGCTTAGATGGAAGATTGGAAAGGGGATAAAGTGTATTACTAGCAAGATATTTTTCTTTTTTTGTGATAACAAACAAATCAATGGGTTCGGGACATGAAAAGAGCGCGTGGATTACAATACACGAGATAGGCTAAATTTGGTCGTTATTTTGCGGTGATTTCGTGAGGACTGTGTGATGGCGCTTGGTGACTGAGGAGTTGTTTACAGTCTATAGATGGGGAATGGACACGCATGAGACCGAAATCGTGTAAGCCACACGTCTGTATATTCAAATCACAAGCAAACGACATTAGCGAGGATCATACACCTTGAGATGGACGCACAGGAGAAGTCTCATATACACACACGTGCTTTCTGCGGGTGGTGTGGCATCAGAGGCATGATGCCAAAGTCAAGCCAAGCCGCGCAGCGTCGCCCGTGTCCCGGAAACACGGTCCACTGAAGCTTTGCCAAATTCTTCGTTTTTGCTTCTTTCTACACGACCTCATGTTACAATAGACACGATCATTTCGTCACACGGCGGGATCAAGGGTTTGAAGAGTCATATATAGAATGCATAAGAGCATCAGCAGTTCCAGGGAGGATTTCTATCAAGCACCCACTTAGAGCCAAGGCCATGTAAGCACTCAGCCATCATTCGCTCATCTTGCATGACAGTCAAAACTGTTTACTCTTAACTTGCCTTTTTGGGATCGTTCCGAATTCGTGGCGCTCTGGCGCACGCTAGTCGAGTAAAAAAGTGGCGAAGGACTCGTGAAACCAGGCACACTGGCACAACAGACCAGACTTGACCATGAGGCTGGAAGCTGGACAGACCACGCACCGAGATATTTATTCCACAAATAGGTCTTTCTCGAAAGGCTTTCCCTTTGTATCTGTAGATTGAATTTTCTAATATTTTAAATTGAAGAAATTGCCGGGCTCTCGTACCCCATGCCAAGTACAGCCGTGAAGAGTAGAACGCTAGCGACAGCCTCGTTTGGGTCCGGTGCGAAGCTCGCTTTGTAAGTGTTCACTTACAAAACTCCGAAGACCAAAACATTATAAAAGGCAATGGATTTCTTCTAGTTTTTCTTCTTCTTGAAGGCATAGAATTATCTCTACCATCAATTATCAAATCAATTACGTCGTCGCAGCCATGTCTGATCCAACAGCAGGCTTTGATGCTTTTATTAAGAGCGAGCTCCTAGACAAGCTCGGCATTCCTTCCGAGAACATCATTATCGAAAGAAACAATGTTGGCAAAAACAACTACGTACAAATGATCACGTTGAGCCAGCCCATCGACGAGCCCGTTACCAAGGCTGCCCCCGCCCAGGTCATGACGCAACCCGTCCCCAAAGGCACCACCCGTCTCGTCTTTCGCATCCCCCGCGCCGAGTCCAGTCTCGAAGACTCGATCCGCGTCCGCAATGAAGTATCTCTCCTCACCATGGCCCGCGCCGCCCTCGCTGATGTGGACCCGTCCCTCGTTCCGCGCATCTACGGCTGGAACGACGCCAACATTGAGGGCGCGACCGCCTCCACGACGGCGAACCCAAGCTACATCATTGAGGAGTTTATTGGCGGCGAAGTCCTCACCCGCGATGACATTAATGCGTTTGATGAAGAGACGCGGGCGGCGTTCCTCGGGCAGGTCGCGCGCGTCATCAAGGCGTTTCAGGCGTACGAGCTGCCAGAAGGCGTTACTGGCTACGGCGGCGTGACGTTTGATGATTCTGGGGAGATGAAGAGCACAAAATGCGTCATTCCCATGGGTGGCCCGTTTCGCAGCTACAAGGACTTTATCAGGGCTACTATTGATTGGCAGCTGAAGGCGAGTGACAACGTCCCGGAGCTGAATGGCTGGCGCGACGACAAGTCAGAAGATGGCCAAAGCCTTCGCGAACGGATCGACAACTTCATCGCCAATGGATTGAACGAACTTATTGAGAAAGTGCCTGAGCATAAGCCAGTACTTATTCATGGAGATTTTAGTAAGTCTGTGCCGTATTAATTATACCACCGTCCTAAACTAACCGTGTTATACAGATCCTCCAAACCTGCATTTTGATCGGTCAACCAATCGTCTCACAGGCATTCTTGATTTTGACTTTGGCCACGTTTCCCATCCTCTATCCGAACCCTTGTTCTCCTTTGGATACTTCCAAGGCTTTCTCCCCGGCCTTTCCATGCCCGGCAAGGAGCGCGACCTGCTGCTCTCGGGCTACAGCGACGACGATGGTGACTCGAAATACGCCGTCGGCCGCGCGTGGGAGGCGGCGCTGGCGGCTGAAGGTGCGGTGCGGCCTTCGCAGGTGGAAAACGCGGAGCTGGTGTCGGATCTTTGGTGGTTCGGGCAGGACCTCTGCCAGCCGTACTGGCTGATCCCGCGGATGCTGGCGGGTCTGAGAGCGCAGGGGAAAGAAGCGTCCATGAGGGAGGAAACTGTGCAAGACCTGAAAAAGTGTCTGGGCCATTGGGGGTATTGACTAGTATTTTACGAGTGCGTGGGATTGTAGTATAGCACCCAAGTGTATCTACGAAAATTGAGAATTTCGCAACATTTTCCCGCGCCCTGCTTAGCAAGGCCACGCAGTTACTGAATATCTAAAGAAATTCAGACTACAAGTGATACAATATCACGGGTGGAATTAACTCATCGTCGTCTCCAAATTGCTGCCAGTACAGCACAGGCGGCCACACTCCAGCCAAGAATGTTAGTACATAGCAAAGTATGTTGGGTATCTTGCAAATGCTTTCCATCTTCCATTTCTTCGTCTCTTTTACTTCAGCCGTACCTTGGCTCTTTATGTGATCAAGAGCCTGCTCATAGTTTCGGCAATCGTGCTTTTTGAAGCGCGCGAGAAGAGCCAGCGATGGATTCTCCTTTTCCAGCGCAGCTAGCTCGACGTCGCCCATCTCATGATCGTCGTTGAGCCGTCTACTGCGACTAATTGTAGCCGCTGTCTCGCTAATTTATTGAACACGAATGGGGTATGTGGTGATATTTTGACGACTGTTCTATACGTGTGTATTATATATGATTTTTTTATATACATTAAGCTAGAGAACCAAGAGGATCCCACAAGGGCAATACCACGGCCTCTTTGTCCAGCGCGGCCTTGACATCATCCGACAGAAACTTAGCGTCCACTACAGCTTGGTACATGAACTCATCAGCCCACGCATCCGTCATGACCAGGTATCCCTTGTCGCCCGTCTCCGTGCCGTGGCTGTTCTGCACCTTCCACCGCACCGGCTTGCCCGTCTGCTCGTCGAGGTGCACGCCCGTCAAGATCATGGCGTGCGTCATGAGCGACTCGCCAGAGCGCAGGCGGTCGGCCTTGCTCTGCTCCAGCAGCGTCGTGCCGAAGCCGGCCTCGTAGTCAAAGATGCTCAGGTCCATGACGCCGCGGTTGCGGTGGCGGAACTTGCCAAAGTCGCAGCCAAAGAAGATGGGTTTGCCGGCTTTCAGCATCTCCACGCACGCCACTTTCAGCGTCGCCATGTCCACGTTGATGTACGTCGCGCTGCGGCCGCCCACGACGTTGCCCAGGCGGTCGATGGTGAGGCGTGTGTTGGGCGCGTTGCGCGGATCGTGCACAATGGACGTCAGACCTTGCAGGTCGCACGCGCCGTCCGCGCCGGTGAACTGCGCCGCAAACGCGAGCGGCGTGCTGCGGTGCTCGCGGACCGCCTTGTCCTTGTCGGTGAACTGCCAGACAAACTCGGCGTCGGCCGCGGGCGGCGCCCCGAGCAGCGTGGTGAGCATGTCCTGGATCTGGCGCATCTGCTCGTCCTTCTTGGCGCTGACGGCCGCGGCATCGCCCGTCTGGGCCAGCGCGCGCAGGATCAGCGCAAACTCGCGAATCTTGGTCGCCAGCATGATGCGCAGCAGGCGCGCGTTCTGCGCGCTCCACGTGTCCGGGTACAGGCTCTGCGGCACGACGCCGTACTTGGCGACGAGGTTGTAGAACATGTCCCACTGGCCACCGTCCTCGGCCGGGTCGAGCAGCAGCCGCTGGACGAGGCGGTCGTCGACGTCCCTGTCGCTCGTGTCGATGATCTGCTCCAGCACGTAGTTGGCGCCCTCGAGCTTGTCAAAGTAGTACAGGTACTTTTGGGAGAGCTCAAAGGACTCGAGGTTGAAGTGGCTCATGATGGGCACGCGCAGCACGTTGGTGGCGGCAAAGAGCCAGCAGCGTCCGCTGGCCTTTTGGTTCGTGACGGGCGAGCCTTCATTAGAAATGACCGTGTTGAAGAGGTGCGGGCTGTCAATGGTCGAGTCGACGCTCATGAGCGCCTCTGTTGGGTCGCCCTTGGAGAGAGTCAAATGACGCACACTGGCAGAAAAATGTACCAGGTCAGCGAAGAGTGCCTTCACGTTAGGGCGAAGCTGTCACCACTTACCGATTGGTGAGGTCACTGAGGAATTGAGGCCCGCGAGCAGTGACCTCGGCGATGGCGAGGGGCGCAGCAGCGCGCGAGAGCTTCTGAGCAGCCATTGATTTGAAGGTATCGATATAATTCTCTGATATGAGCAGGTCATGATCAAAAAAACAAACTGGTCCGGTGAGGATACTATTTGTCAAGTGGAATCTCATGTGTAAGTGCGAAGCGGAGCTGCCCCGTCCACCCAGGTAGATCCTCTAATTGTTTCCACAATCGCGGGTAGGCGTCCCGCATAGTTATGAACGGGCAAGGCCAAAAGAGTCGTGTGAGCCCTGAAACACTAAAAATTAGATAATTCCGGCTCGGCACTTGAGCCTCCGCTGCTGGCGCTGCAACCTTGACAGACGATATCCAACCTGGCGGTGTGCAGGAGAGGCGACAGCGTAGCCCTTTAGAGACTTGGCTCGGTTAAGTTTGAGAAAATTGTAGCAGTACATGTGAGAATCTTGGGCACACTTACCTTTCTTTCTCCATATTGAGAATAATGGCAATGCTAAACATGATTTATTGCAATTGTACTCCTGCGTTGTTGTCTGCGCATCGACAAATACCGGCCCTCATACGAAGCATTTGCTCGAGTGACCATCCTGAATGTATCTGGATGAATGGAAAATAACTGAAACATCTGTCGTTTTAAGTCAAGCGCATAGCTAATTGGGCGGCGAAGATCGTCATAGTGGGCATGCCCTGCATATAGATGTAGATGCATATCTGTTCATGCGCGTGGGGTCGGCCAATCGGAGAAGGCCAAACTTTGCCTTACGCAGCTCTGGCATATGATTCACTGTAAATGGAAAGCAGAAGGTGCATTGTAGTGACTCGTTTAAAAGCATCCAAAAAAAAAATACGTTGTTACATTGGCCACCTGCATGGCCATTCTTCCAGTGATTTCTTCCACTCATGTTGCGCGTCGAATCCTATTGGCGTATGTCCTGCCAACGATCTATAATCCAGCATCAGTGCCTCGTTGGGTATCGCCATAAAGCAAGCCTCCTTCCCAGAAACAAAGAAAACATAAAGCAAAAAGCAAAAAGCAAAGCTATGATAACGCCTGCAGACAGCTGCAAGCTTAGACAAGGAGGTTTCGTTTGATAGGGCGAGGTGCAACGTTGCCCTGACTATCCGTCGGGCCCCGCGCGCTCTCCCCTATCTGCTTGAGCTTTTCTAAAAGATGGCTGTAAACTGTTAGCTAAAGACGGTATTGGTAATATGTACGGTGATTCTTACTTGATGGGCAGCAATCCTCGGCTCTCATTGAGTGCCAACTGCATCTTGTCAACGAGCTGCTCATGCTCGTGAAGGTGCGCAGAGATGCGATCATCCAGCTCATCGTCTTCGCCTCCACGCGCGATAAAGTCACAGTCTGGCTGGTCACATATCCATGTGCCTTGGTAGCCCGTCGGCATTTGATCTGGTAACTTTTCGGCGAGAATGCTCAGTTTAACAGGTTTGTCCTCTTCATCTGTGTTCTCGTCCTCGCTGGATGAATCAGACGACGCATTCAACTCAAGACCGCTGTCAAATTCCTGCGAAATTTGATTTTGGATATCAACCATGGAATCGTCGCCGTCGCCGTCGCCGTCGTGATCAGACTGGAAATTGAGTTTCTTAGCGACAGATTCCGTATCGGTCTCATCATCGACAATCGTGCGAGATCTCTTTTTGGTCGATTTAATCGGGCGCAAGCTCGACTTGCTACCAACCGGCCGGCTTGGTCGTTTGCCTAGTCTGGGTGTACTAGGACTGGGTGGCCGTATGTCATCTTGGGGTGTATCGACTTTGGCCGCTGTTTTCTCCGGTTTCCGGCCATGGAAGGGGCGCTGCTCTCTGAGCACAATCCGGTAAGGAAAGGCGCTTGCCTTCATAGCGATAGGAGCAAACTTGGTCTTCGACAGGCGCTCAAGCCATTCGTAAACTTCTCCATTCTGATATTTCTCCGGGTCGATTGCGTCGAGTAGAGCAGCGGCATTATAGTGTATGATTTCTTCGACAGGGCGTTTATGTGAGCCGCTGGTGTTGTCCTTGTATGTGGGGAATTTGTACTGGAAGTACATCTTATTTAGTATCCCGGATACTTTGACGCCGTTCTTTGATGGGGGCACAGAATCAAAGCTGCTTTCCAGGGCAGACAGGACAGTCGCAAATGGTGAATCTTCTTCAGTCGCTACATCTGTGGGGATTTCCTGCTCAGGCGCGCTGGCCGTTGGTCTGGGATGCATAGCAAGGGTCTTTTGTGGTGCTGCGGTACTATTGGAGCGTGTGGCTCGTGTTCTGGTTGCAGGCGCGTCAATTTCTTCGATACTGGCACTCTTTCTGGACATGCTGGTACTAAGTCTCAACGGTGGCTCAACATATGAGGGTGATCGAGTACGTTGGCGGGGATTCTTTCTTGCGTTGTCGACTTTCTCGAAGAGCGGCTATACGGATGTTAGCAGAAGCACCAATGAACACGGTTCATCATGTTGGCATACGCCGTTGTGAGACTTCATCCATTTGTAGAAAGCGGTTGACGGCCAATCCATGGCACTATCGTCTTGCATGAACTGTGAGATAAGAAATACTGCATGCCTGTGGCATCGTTTTGCTACGTCGCCATAGGTCGAGCCATCGCCAATGAAAGCGGCATACTGTGCTTGTGGTCAGATGCGGACTGGACAACTGGAGAAGCGTCATACGTACCTTGTGAAATATCGACTCAAGGATTTCATTCTGTGATTGCGCCTTTGACTTTTTGCGCTTTGGTTTCTCGTCTTCGAGTATATCCATTATGCTATAGTAGAGCGTGGTCGCTTGGCACATTGTTTCGTAGGTTGTCTGGTAGGCAGGGCAGGGGCTGATCTCAAACCAGCCCGCACGGCCAGAGACCCAGATCTGAGGGCTTCCATCTTCTGTTTCGCCCACGGAATATAGCAGGCAATGTCTAATTTCGACAGGAATCGGTGAGCGGCCGCGAACAAGGACTACGTTGCAAGCACAGTTAGCGACAAACATGAGCCTACGTCAGATCGACGGAACACGAACCGAGTGGCTTTTCCGCGCTCGTAAAGTGCAGATATCCTCGCACGATAAAGGGGCCGTTGGGCACGATGTTCAATGCGCTCTCAATGGTGGTGCCGTCACGGTTGAGGACGATGGCGTCGCGCAGCTGGAAGATGGGCCACGAGTCGCTGGGCACCGACTTGGCCACGGAGCGCAGGACCGAGGCCTCCTGGCGCCACTGCACATCGTTATCGTTTACCGTGTCGACACTCGATGTCGATGCGCGACGAGTGCGCCCAGTCATGATGCCGGCGGCGATGGTCGCATGAGCCGGGTTCGGGAGGGAGGGGTTCTGTTTGTTGCCTTTGCGACGAGTCGAGCGAGGTGCGCTGGAGCCTGCGAATAGCGAGCAGTACGGGAATAACAATGGAGAAAGAATTCGATATCGCTGAATTCTTTTATCGGATGTAAGCAAGCAATGCCGGAGTGATGCGCGGAAAGGCTGATTCGATATTTGTTCAAGATGCACGCGAGATACCCGGAGTGACGTTTTGCGCGAGCGCCTTAGCTTCACGCGTTTTGGTGTAAAGTGGTGGGGCTGCAGTGAAATCGAGCTACCGGCTCTTTAGGCGAGCATGCCGCTAGCTCAGCGCTGTGAAGATCACTGAATCTCGCGACAGCGCTATATCTCAAGACCAACTATGCGCAGAACCTCATTGCTTACGACTCTGCGTATATTCATTGCTGAAATCGATACAAAGGTTGTTTTGAAACAGCAAATGGTTCATTTCTGTGTTCTTTGTTCCATTCTACATATACCAAGCCCGATACGGTCAAATGTAGTAGAAGCATGAACCTACCACTAACAAGACATCACCAGCTTCACCATGCTTCTTGTTTGGTGTAGAAAACCAGTGGTCGGAGAATTTCAATCGAAATTCCAAGCCCTTATCTTTTCCATCGCCGCCTTGTTTCCGATTTCGCCAAGGGCAAACTCGCGTAGATAGATCTAGCGTTCTGCTGACCTCGGTTGCGACAACAGTTTCTATTGGGTTGGTTACCAGCAAGCTTTGCTGCCGATCATCTGGTAAGATAGCTTGAACGGTAAAACAAAATGAAAAAGCTACTCATCCCAACTAAACTTTCTTCCGTTCCAACAGTCTTCTAGATCAACTGTACGAGGGGGTCACGGAACTACGGCGCCTTCTTCTTGCATGTCCTGGTCTGACTCCATTTTCACTACGCCATGGCTGCTTACATGTGGTCTCTCAGCATTGTCGTCACGCACGTTTTGGAGGGGAAGAGAACCCCCGTTGCCAAATGAATCCTCCCGTTCTTCCGTCACTCACCTTGCGTCATCATCATCGCTGGCTCTGCCCTGTGCTCCCTGCAAGTCAATCGTTCGCCTGTTTTGACAGCAATCTTGCAACTACCGAATGACACGCTGCTGCGAAACATGCCCAAACCCGCACCAGTAAGATAATACTACCCTCGTTCCCCTCTGGTTGGGGGAGGGACTGCGGGAGAGGCAGCAGAGGGCACATTGTGATCGATGCGGCGTCTTGGGATCCCCCCCGTTGCCCGCTTGGTCGGGTGCGAAGCTCTGGTGTCGGTTTTAGCTGAACTTCTTGGGGCAGGCAACTTGCTAAAAAGTTGTGGCGCAAATCAATCTGGAGCTATGGCGAATTCATGCAAGCCACTCACTCCCGTCACAATCACGCAGCCATTTATGCACGCATCCTGACACTAGTCGTCATGTCCGCCTAGTTTGCTCTTCATTTTGCCAGCCAAGAAAACAAAGTGGCAACTCTTCATTCTCTCTTTCGCTTCCTGTGGATTTTCCATCAATCCCGTTATTTCGGGGCTCAAGGAAATTATGGCCCTGTTTTTAATATGAACCGGCGGGCTCTCATCCTTGCAGCCCTGCCAAGATCTCGGACAACTCGCAAGGTTCGAGAATCCGTACCAAGCTCGCCCAATCGGCGGGTTCTTCATCTGCATGTCACTCGACCAAGCAAACAAAGCCCCGAGGCGGCGTCCAGATCATTGTTGTGTATTCTCCACACCCATGCGTTAATCACCTCTTTCAGCCTTTTTCATGCTGCATACGAGATAGCTGCAGCTGAATTATCTTCTGTTC
The DNA here is from genome assembly GCA_002796755.1 of Paracorniculantispora psalliotae. Taxonomy (NCBI): domain Eukaryota; kingdom Fungi; phylum Ascomycota; class Sordariomycetes; order Hypocreales; family Cordycipitaceae; genus Paracorniculantispora; species Paracorniculantispora psalliotae. Next base: position 759,868 of record PHFE01000008.1, read on the forward strand.
AGTCTTGAACGCGCCCCAGCGGCGTATTTGTCCACATCTGGTCGTGCGAGCGCCGTGGCTGGCTGGTGCTCCGCAGCTAGAACGGTTGATGCATCGTGCGCTCCGCCATTCCCCTCTCTCGCGCTTTAAGTGACCGAGAAGGCGTTGGATTGGAAAGCAGCCTTACTAGAGAGCGTTGAATCCGTCTCGTTTCTTGCCTGCCGTATTTGTCTTTACGACCGAAGCTTGTTCTGCGCCGCCGCCCATCCCACTTTGTCGCATCCCTGCATGACACCCGCTTACGTTGGAACTGCATAGTTAGATAGCTATGCATACGAGATACTGAGAAATAGGCTGAGAAGCGAGCGCCTAGGAAAATATCAGCGTGCAGGCGGGCTTGCAGCCGCTTCTGTAGAAGAGGGGGGCTCGGCGACTATCACACTGTGGCTGCAATCAGGTCAGCAGCCCCGAGATGACCACGCAACGGCGCTATGTACACCAACGCTCGCCAATCGAGGAACGTTCGGTGCAGGTCTTACCGAGATTGTTTCCTTGGTGAGACTACTACGGCCAGTATTGAGCGCATAATTCATTATTATACCGGCTAACTTATTATAATAAGGATCTTGACGGCATATTTGACGCAAGCACCAGGGTTGAAGTGGTCGTCGCCCCCAACCCATCACGGACCATATACAAGGGTGGGGGATGTGTGGAGGGTGCAGGTTGTGCAGACGTCGGTCGTTGTCCGTCGTTGGATTCAACACAGCTCATGTCTCCCCTCTCGTATCCCGCCACCGTCCCGTCTGTACAACATCGCTGCCCTATCAAGTTGCTCGGGTAGAAAGGAGCTGCACTGGCTGCTTGGTGCCTGCCCAGACGCCTTGATGATCAAGTCGGCATTTAAATTTGCATTCCATCGTCTCAATTTACCAAATTTACTTAGAGAGCGGGTATTTGTAGAATACTCTGTCGAAAGTTTCCTGGTGGGGGCATGAGCCACCGCCTGAGATTGTATCAGGAAGGTCGTTTTTACGTCTTAATTATTCCTTCTCGCTGCTTCCGTTCGGGCTTCGGGCATCGGTCCTGACAAAGCCGGGATCGGAACAACAATTGCAGCCCCTGTTCTCTCGCTTGACGTTATATTTTTCTCTCCGTCTGTTATGAACTAGCTAAATACTACCTTTGGGTGTCGTATTCTTCCTTCAACTTACGGGCGAGGGCTAACTACCGTACGCCGTAGCTTGGTGAGGCCATTACACACCTACCCGCACCCAATGTCCTGGGACACTAGTTATAATCAGCCATGGTGGCTTTCTTTCTGTCACGATTGGTTACCGACCAGCACTGACCAGCCAGGCGGGGACAAAAAGCGTCTGTAGTGCTGTTTCGATGGTGAGCTAAATTAGCTTCCTGACCACCCCTCCAGCTACCCCCCGAGGCCCGACAAGCCAAGACGATCCAGTGGGAAAAGGTACGCAGAGCACAATCCGAAAAGTAGAGGGAGAAAGGGGGCTAAATAAATCGACCAAGTAAGCAATGCCCAGACGCCGCGTTTCTGCCTATGACGAGTCCGGGTAGACTAATAATACCGGCACACATCTAATCACTGTTTTGCCAAGCTGACAGGCCGATCCTCGCCACTCTAGGCATAACTGCGTCCCCGGACAAAAACGCTGCGCAACTCGCCGACGAACTAACCGGCTCAGCAACCAAGCTCTTTGACTTTTCTCCTGCAGCGCCGTCCCGAAAAGTCTCCCGATACGTAAAGGCTGCAAGACACATTGTTTGCCGTAGCAATATCCCAACTTGCGTCAATCCGCCCACCACCCACGCCGGAAGCGCACACACAGGCACAGAAACCCATTGTGTCCTTCCGCTCTCTCTTTCGTCTACGCATGACTTCGAAACCAACATGTATACAGCCCGCCTTGATTTAGACTAGTCAGGTTGCGGTCTGTTACTTCGCTTATTTGGTTACATTAAAAAGAACCCCTCTGGGAAACCTGGCACGTCCCAATTCCCTAGCTGCCGGCCCCGTTCTTTGGCTCGCTTTGTCAGTCATGCTGCCACTGCATCTCCGGTATTGACTGCCGTTTTCTGTTCTGTTCTCGTCCCGCCCGCCCATCGGTCATGCTGCGGTTCTATTCAATACGTTCCGCCCGATAAATACACCGTTCCGCAAGTAGGCAGGTTCTGCGGGAGAGCTAACGACCGACTTACCAGCTCGATTCGATCCCGCACCGTATTAGTATGCAGTCCCAAATTGTCTCTCTCATTGGGCAAGCCCCCCTGTCACTCAAGAGTGTCATCCTTGCCATCAGCCTGCAAGCCACCCTCCTCTTGCTAGTCCGGAACGGACAGCTTGGCTCCCAAATGATCCCGCCCTCTCAAGGCCGCCACTGCAAGCCATTCTAACCCATCACATATTAGTCCGCAGCCCGCTAGCCCTGTTGCTTACTCCATCGAGAGTGGCAACCCGGTGAAGTTCCTTCACACTGGCGTAACCCCCCGTCGTCTTAGTTTCTCTCGCGCGACTCCATATGTCGGCCGCATGCTCACCTTTTGTCTCCGACTTTGGGCCTATAATGCTCATTGCACATACCTTGATCCTTATCAGCCAATAGGTTTGCCGTGTGTCCCTGGGACCAGGTTTCAAACTGAGCCCAACCCCGGACGATGGATATTACCAAACCTCTTTAAGAGTATATAGTTTCCGGTTTGCCTCGACACTTGAACTATATACAAGCACAGTTTTCCCACACTCGCCTTAACTTCAGATGCCACGACTTTGATCTCTCCACTTTTACTCTATCTCAACTCGATTAATCTCTTCCTTCAGCAGTGAAAAGTTGTATTCAATCTTCAACGTTCACGCTTCACATCATGACTGGCTCGAAGCCTTCCCCGGGCCAGTTGCCTCCGCCGCGAGATTTGAGCCGCCACTTTTCTGAGGTCACCAAAAGACGCACGCCTAGTTCCATCAAAGAGTTTTATAGATTCTTCGCTATCCCGAATATTGGGAATCTTGGTGGAGGTATGTTTAAGAATATCCCCCACTGCCATTCCAAAGTCAACACGAACCGACTCTTGCTCACCGGATGATGTGCCTCCAGGTCTTCCCAACGACTCACTCTTCCCATTTGATACCCTTGAAGCACAAACGGCAAATCCGGATCGCTATCAATGTACACCAAACTATCCAACATCCGCGCAGTCGGCCAACGAACGCGTTCCTAAACAAAGCGGCACGGAGAATGATGTTGAAACGGCCTCCTGGCGCATCAAGGTCCCTAAATCACTACCACAGCCCGACCCCATCAAGCGCATTGACTTGTCTACTGCCCTTCAGTACGGCACCGCGGGCGGCTATCCACCACTGCTGTCTCTGATCCGCCAATTTACCACGGAGCTTCTGCATCCCTCGGTCCCGTATCGAGACGGTCCCGGCGTCATCTTGACCTGCGGCTCTACGGATGGATTTTCCAAAGCAGTTCAACTCATCAGCAATGCCTGGAATCCCGGTCACGACCCAGTCTCTAGCCGCCCGGGCATGATTTGCGAGCGATACGTCTACAACAACGCGATTGCTTGTGTCGAGCCCAGAGGCATGCAAGTTGTGCCGGTTGACATCGACTCCGATGGAATGCTTGCCACAGGACCCGGCAGCCTCGAAGACGTTCTGGAGAACTGGGATCCACGACAGGGAAAGCGCCCGCATTTTATATATTCGGTGACGATGGGTCACAATCCTACCGGTACCGTTATTCCCGTGAAGCGACGTCGCGAGATATATGCCATCTGCCAGCGGTTCGATATCATCATTGTCGAGGACGACCCCTACTGGTATCTGCAATTTGCTTCCGCCGCAGAGCGCGAAGCTGAATCAAGAGGCACGGTGGTTCGAGCCGCCGATGTGTACTCACCACCGAATTCAACTGGATACGACTTCCTTGATTCTCTGGTTCCTTCATATTTGAGCATGGATGTAGACGGAAGAGTCATTAGACTTGACACCTTCTCCAAGACTGTCGCGCCTGGGTGTCGACTGGGCTGGATCACGGCTCAACCTGCGTTTATCGAGCGTCTAGAGAGGTAAGCTTTCTAAAGCCAGTGATCACAAACAGTGTCCTAACATGCGTATAGGATTACCGAAACGACGACACAACAGCCATCTGGCTTTGTGCAAGCAATGGTGGTTGAGATGCTGCTGGGTCCCTCTGACGACAAGGTCAAGGCCTTCCATAGACTAAGCACCAAGGAGAAGGGTCGATATAGAGGCTGGGAACTGAGTGGTTGGGTTCGATGGCTTGAGGGTCTGCGCGGCGTCTATGAGCGAAGGATGCTCCGCATGTGCTCTCTCCTCGATGAGAGCCTATTCCAATTAAAGCAGTCGACTCCCCTCAACGATCTGGATTCAGACTGGGGCGTCATCACAAAGACCCCGATCATGTCGTATGACTGGCCGCGCGGCGGCATGTTTGTCTGGGTCCGCATTCACCTGGAAAACCACCCCCTGTGGCAAGCCAAAGGCACGTCTGTACCTGTGCTCGACGGCCCTGCCCTATCACAAGCTCTCATGATCTTCTTGACGCATAAGCCGCAGCTTGTCATCGCTGCTCCCGGCACCATGTTTGCTGCCACGCCAGAAATAGCACAGGAGACAGCGTGGGCATATTTTAGGCTGTGTTTTGGCACAGAGACGGAGGATAAAATCGAGCCATGCTCACGCAGATTCGCGACTGGTCTTCAGAGATTCTGGCGCATCAAGAGCGTGTCGGAGATGGAGAGCCTCATTTCTGAACTGAGGGTGACCGACGAATCGGATCTTGAGGATTTGGCTAACCTAGGGTTTGAAAGCGAAGAGTAGTGATGAAGCTGGAAAAGATGAGCCCAGTTGGGGGCTGAAACAATTGATACCACACAGAATCTATACAGAAACTGTCAATAGCTCGATATAATCATGAGTAATGCATATGTAATCAGCATTTAAATTGCAAAGCAATGGGCCCAGGCACTTGTGGCATAAGATGAATACAAGCTATTGAAAGATAGTCTCATTATTTTATTTCGTCACTTAAGCAGTCGTATGGTACTCCAAATGAAGCCGCCTTGATAGCAAGATTAACAAAAGAACTTAAAATTTTCATTTCTTTTCCATGCCTGCACTAAGACTAGAAAGAAATCATCATCCTATGTCCACACTGCACACCCAGTATGGCAAATTTACTGCTTCTTCTGGGAGTCCTGGGCGAAGACCTTGGCGTAAGGGTTAAGGCGGAGCATAACCTGCTTGTTGCGGAGAGGGTTCTTCTTCTGGACACCAGCGCGCTTGGTGGTGGCGTCACCCTTGGGGGCGTTGAGGGAGCTCTGGATTTCGGAAGAGTTGATCAGACGAGACAGATCAGCCTGGGAGACAACGTTGGAAGGCAGGAGGAAGTCGCGCTTGTGGCTGGAAGCCTCGGTGGTGGAGCCGTAGATGTCGTCGAGGGCCTTGAAGGCGGACGAGGTCCAGAGGACGAAGCGGCCGAGGTGACCACCGGGGGCGAGCTGGAGCAGGTTGAGGGCGTTGACGGGGCAGGTCTCGACACCGGGGATGTTGCGGAAGCCCTTGACGAGGTCCTTGCCGTCGGTCTCGGGGTTGTAGACAACCAGGGGACCGCGACGCTGGCGGTGGCGGCGGCCACGGAGCTTGCCCTTGCCGGCGCGGAGCTTCTTGGAGCCCTTGACCTTGTCGAGGTCGGCACCGGCACCGACGGCGCGGAGGAGAGCGGTGGCGACGGAGGTCTTGACGGCGGCGTCGGAGCCAATGACCTCGGAGTCGACGACGAGGGGCACCTCGGCGACGGTCATGATCTGGTGACCACGGGCCATCAGGAGAGGGGCGACGGCGGAAGCAGCCAGGGCGGAGCAGGTAGCGTAGCGCTTCTGGCCCTGGTTGATCTTGACGTGCCACTTGCGCCAGATCTTGGTGGGAGCGAACATGCGGCCGGAGCGACACATGTTACCGAAAGCGGCCTGACCGGCACGGTGAGTACCAGAGCCAGAGACACGGGGAATACGGGCAACAGCACGACCTGTGATGTATATGTTAGTCCAAACGTTTTCCAGGCTCGGTGGGCGGTGTTTGGCAGCCATCGAAACACCGAACCAATCCCCCGTCACAGTCCTCAGTCAAGAGTTTTCTCTGCCAGTGTACCCTTCCTCCTCTTGCTCGACTGGTTCGTGATGACGGTTCTTCGGTCCAACATTTCGACAACGTCTTCAAACGGCGGGATATCACTAACCGGTACCCCAAGACTCAGCAGAGGTCTGGTGACCGGCCTTCTCGCTCACGGAGTAGGGCTGGCGCTTGTTCTTGGCCATGCCGGTGTGCACCTTCTGAACGATATCAGGACGGATAGGGCTCGAGAAGACGGCGGGAATGGCGTGGGTAGCTCCGGTGGGAGCACCATCTTTGCCGATGATGGAGACGGTAGGTCGCGAAGCCATTGCGAATGATTTGGGGGACTAGGACCTGAAGGACGAAATAGAATGTTAGTATGCAATGGCCGTTGTCTTGTATTCGTGCTCGCGGCGTGGCGTTTGGGCAGTTCGTACCTCGATCGTCGGACGGCTCAAAAATTTGGTGATGCAGAGTACCAGTCGTGGACTTACTGGGGCGGCGCACGATAAATTTCACCCACGAATTTTTTCCTACGCTGCCCATTTTTTGCGCGGTTTGGTGGGCCATGACCCTAATGGTGGGGGTATCGCTGAGAAAGTCACGTGCTAGCGTCGCTTGGCTTACATGTCCCAAAACGGTAGTGGTCCACTTTTGTATCTGAGGCCATCACCAAGGCCCTGAGATCCAAGAGGTGAACAAATTATCTGAAATTATGATTACTTTGCTTTTTTCAAGATATAATATAGCTTCCTTTCCATATCATCGGCATATATGAATACACGATGGTTTCTGTGACGAGAGGAAGAGTAATAAATGGAGTCGACGCAGATTGCTCAAGCACGACTCCCATGCATTCTTTACACGCGGTCAAGCATTTTGTAAATCACTCGCAAGAGTTGGCTTGTAGTGTTGCGAAAGGGAAAGAGCAGCTGCCCTCCGATTTATTATCTAGGTCTTCTTCTTGTCTGATACCCGCTATTGAACTCGCTACCGGCGTGGCGGCCAGTCCATGAGTATTCGCCGACAAGAACCATTGGCCCTTCCTGATTTTTTGTTGTTTTATAAAGTTTGTCATCCTCTGCCTCCTCACTTCAGCCTCTTGGGTATATCGCCTTCATATTCCCCCCTAAGCAACCAGCAACAGGCAACCGCCTTGTCTGCCCGTCGTCTTCCATTGAATACCTTTGGAAAGTTTTGACGCCTTGTTCAACAGTCCGTCTTCTGCTGCCAACTCCGTCATAGCCCATCCGTTAAACATAAGTGATATCATCAAAAAAAGGTACCTTGCCCACACCCCCATCCTTGCCAGCTCACAACCTCAGTAAACCAAATGCTTGTCCCGTTATAATGTGTCGAAAAAGCGCAGCACGAATGCTCATAGAGTCGATCGAGAGAAACCACCATCATCAAAAAGTCCATTAGACTTTTCACCCTGGCATAGCCCTGCGTGAAAGCTCGTCAAATTTGAGCCTCTAGCAATAGGCAATTCTGCTTGTTGCCCTCAAAAACGTGGTTTCTCTCTCATCGTGTAGCAGCCCAAGGTGCTACCGACCATCGCCCATCCAAGAGAGCTCGTCAAGAAAATGTTTGACATCTATGCAACAGCGCGAAAAAAAAATTATAAGCGCAGCCTTTGTGCATTCCCCCGCGCTCAGGGAAGTCGCACAAATGGGCTGTAATCAGTCGTAGGTTCGTAAGCAATGCAACCCAGTTCGCCGTTCCGTCCATTCGCCAAAAGAGATCGTGCCAGTATTGTACAATCCAACATGGCCGTGTAATTTCCTCCTCCGTTCCAAAAAAAAAAGGTAAAACATGAAAAACAAAGAGCAAAATATGCAAACAGCAGCTTGCTCATGCTCCCAAGAAAAATGCAAAGTCCTTAAAAAAATAACTCCTGCGCCGTCATCGACCACCAATTACATTGGTGTGGTCGGAGATTTAATTTTGAACTTGGGCAGGACCGCGGCCACCACGGCCACCGCCACCGCTGCCGTTACCGTTACCACGTCCGCGGTAGCCTCCACGACCGCGACCACGGCCACGGTTGTTGTAGTTGCCATTGTGCTGGCCCTGGGTCTGCCAGTTACCCTGCTGGGGGTGAGGCTGCTGAGGTAGAAGAGCCTGGCCAGGTTGCTGGGGAGCAGACTTGGGAAGGTTCGAGATGGGTCGAGGAATGCTCTCCGGGTTCTCGTACACGTAGAGGCTCTTGTCGATGCTAGCAGGAATGGGCTGGATCTCAGTGCCAAGGTCACGCTCAATGTTGTAGAGGTTGAAGCGATCCTCCCAGTTGATGAGGTTGATGGCAAGACCAAGGTGACCATATCTGCCAGAGCGACCAATTCTGTGCAGATAAGTCTCGGCATTCTTGGGGAAATCAAAGTTGATGACGACGTTGACGGCCTGGATATCAATACCACGGGTCAACAAGTCAGAGCAGACAAGGTTACGGCAAACGCCGTTGCGGAAGTCGTGGAAAACACGGTTACGGGCCTGCTGCTGCATGCGCGCGTGACTGTAGAAGCACGAGTAGCCAAGTTCGGTGATTTTCTTGGCGAGCAGCTCAACACGGTTGGTAGAGTTGCAGAAGATGATGGACTGGTTGATCTGAAGCTTGGAGAAGAGAGTGTTCAAGCAATGAACCTTCTGCTTCTCCTCGACGAAAGCGTAGTACTGGGTAATACCACGGAGGGTGAGCTCGTCCATGAGGTTGATTTCGTACGGGCTGGTCATGTTGCGGTCGGAGAAGTCCTTGACGGAGAGAGGGAAGGTGGCGGAGAAGAGCATGACCTGGCGGTCCTTGGGGTGGAATTGGAGAAGCTGCTCAATGGTGGGAGTGAACTCGGCGGACAGAAGCTTATCGGCCTCGTCCATGATAAACATGGGGCACTCGCTCAGATCGGCAACATTCTTTCCTGCCAAATCGAGGATACGGCCCGGAGTTCCGACCACAACATGAACGGGCTCCTGGAGGCGAAGAATGTCATCGCGAAGACCGGTACCACCAGTGGTAACCATAACATTAACACCGAGATGCTTGCCGAGGGTCTTGCAGACTTGCGAGGTCTGCATGGCGAGTTCTCTGGTGGGAACAAGAATGAGACATTGAATCTTGTTCACTTTGGGGTTGATGCGCTCGAGGGCAGGGATAACAAAAGCGGCCGTCTTGCCGGTACCGTTCTTTGCTCGGGCGAGGACATCGCGTCCAGTCAAGGCGACGGGGATGGCTTCTTCTTGAATCGGGGAAGGCTTCTCGAAACCAGCTTCAAAGATGCCCATCAGAAGGTCTCGCTTGAGCGCAAAGTTTTCGAATTCGAGACCCTTTGTTTTTGTGACATCCTGTGGAACGTAATTTGGTCAGAGATTTCCGTGCAACGATGTGTGCAACACACGGCTAGCGAGCCAATATTTGCCACAGGAGGGGGTACCAACCTCTGTTTGTTGTCTGTTATCTTTTGCGGGAAGTTTCAAGCTCTTCTTCCAATCATCGCCAGGAGCAGGCGAGGAGCTATCACTGCTGTAGGCAGAGGTGAGTATGTTAGCCAAAGTTGCAGGAGATCGAGCTGCATGGGTCAGGTAGGATCGGACCTGATCTGAGTGCTTCTCAGCTTATCCACTAGTTGATCTGTCATAGTGCCGTGAGCTGCCGGCGGGCAGTGTATAATATATCAATGGTTATAAGAGAAAAAGTAGTGTAGATAGAGCTGGAGGCCAAGGGTAATGGATTTGGCGCTCGTTCGTGGATGCGGGTTGGTGGATGTTTGTGCGTGTGTTTGAAGGGAGGTTTTTGTCGGGATTCGCTGTTGGAATTTTTTTCCGCCTCGGATGTTGGGTGGAAAAGGGCAGGCGTCAGCGTCCAGAGAGACGTAGAAATCGGGTGATGTGTAAGAAGAAGATCGGTCGGCGATGCTTCTTTAAAGAATTTGGAGACGCGGGTGCGAGTGAGGCCCTGAATTCGTGCGAAGACGGTAAAAGGTTGAGTGGTTGGAGAGGAGGTTTGGTAAGATGTTGATTTGGAGGAAGGTTCCAGGCTTGCGACCAGCTGGAACTAGTTGGAACGCGGGTGGTCTTAGCTGGGCCTGGCAATCGGTCCAATTGGTCACGTGAACGCGGGGTTCCGTACAACGGAGCTGGGGTTTGAGAGATGAGATGAAGTAACGTGAGATGTGGCAAATGATGATAATAAACAATGAATTTTCGATAGATTTTGTGCTTGTGGCAGTGCTCAATCTGTTAATATGATAGTTGTTGCTGCGGTGAAGATCATCCGGTGACGGCGCACCGCGAGTCACGGCTTAGCGTCCAGTGGGTGGCCAGCGCACAGAGTCAACATGGAGCAAACAAAGTAAGCACAGTTTATAAATTTTATTTCGTGTATTGTTGATGCAATTCTATGGATGCAATATGTAGACAAAGAAAATGAGGCGGCTAAAATTGCTCCTCAGTAGAAACATGTTACTCATACAGACTTGACCAAGCCCTCGTTATACCACGCCCTCGTACGCCCTCGTACGCCCTCGTACGCCCTCGTAATTATAAACAGAAAAAACTTTTTTGACCAGGGAGGTCATTTACAGCTTCATGCCCGTGGCCTTGGCAACGCGCATGCTCTGTCTGATGCTGAGATCCAGCATAATCTCCTCACTGCCACCGGGAATGGCGTAGGCGCGGACGTCACGGTACAGGCGCTCGACCTTGGCGCCCTGGCCACCGCGGGAGTAGGACAGGCCGCCAAAGATCTGGCTGGCCTCGCGGGCGCAAAACTCAAAGGTGAGGGTGGCCTGGGCCTTGGCTCCAGCAATGGGGCCGCCGAGACGCAGCATGGCCTCGGTGTCGGGCATCTTCTGGCACTGGTAGATGAGGTTCTCGAGCCAGCTGTAGCCAGACTCGATGCGGCCGGCCATGTGGGCGAGCTTCATGCGGATGACGGGGTGCTCGATGAGCTTCTTGCCAAAGGTGCGGCGCTTGTTGGCGTACTTGACCGACTCCTCGTAGCAGACGCGCGCGAAGCGCAGCGACTGGATGATGATGCCGATGCGCTCGTGGTTGAAGTTGGACATGATGCAGCGGAAGCCCTGGTTCTGCTTGCCGAGCAGGTTCTCGACGGGGACCTTGACGTCCTCGAAGGTGATGTAGGTGGTGCCCGAGGACCAGACGCCCTGGCAGTCCATGCGGCGGGTGCTGACGCCCTCGGTGCGCTCGATGAGCAGCAGCGAGACGCCGTTCATGCCGGGCCCACCGGTGCGGACGGCCGTAGTGAAGTAGTCGGCCCAGACGCCGTTGGTGATCCACTTCTTCTCGCCGTTGACAATGTAGTGCTTGCCGTCCTCGCTGAGCTTGGCCTCGCAGGTCAGGTTGGCGACGTCGGAGCCGGCGTCGGGCTCGGTGATGGCCAGGGCGATGCGCTTGTCACCGCTGACGAGGCCGGGCAGGACGCGGTCCCGGAGGGCCTGCGTGCCAAACTTCATGACAGGCGGCGCGCCGATTCCGTAGCCGCCCAGGAGGTTCCAGACGACACCGCCGGAGCCGACGCGGCACAGCTCGTCGGTGAGGATCATCTCGTGGAAGAGATCCCACTTCTCGGTGGGCACCGACTTAACGCCGCTGGCGTACTCGGACGGGTACTTGTGCGTGCCGAGGACGCCGGCGAGGTAGCCGCGGCGGCCCATCTCCTTGTAAATCTCCTCGGGGACGCGCTTGGCCTCGTCCCACTCGGTCACGTAGGGCTCGAGATCGGTCTCGACCCATTCGCGGATCTCGGCGCGGAGGGCGGCATGGGTCTCGTTGAAGTAGGGCGAGAACTGGCTCTGGTACCACGAGGGGTCGCCAAAGGGGATCATGTCGCCAAAGGGCTCCTGGCGCTGGGCCTCGTCGTCGTCGTCGTCGTTGGAGCTGGCGCGCGACACCTCCTTCTGGGTGGCGGCGACCGTCTTGGGTGAGGGCTCGGGGACCGGCTCCGGCTTGGCCGCCGGCTTGGGCTTGCTGTCGAGGGAGCCGACCTGCAGGCGGCCCTGCCACTTCTTCAAGATGCCCTCGTTGTGGTACTTCCAGAACTGCTTCGAGGCGTCCTTGCCGCCGACGCGCTGGAGGATCTTCTTGCCGCCGGGGTGGTCATCCTGGAACTTGGTGACGTCGTAGACGTCGCCGTCGACAATGATGTACAGGTTGTCGGCCTTGTTGTGCGTGGCGACGTCGCTGACGGTAAATGTCTTGGACATGATGTCTGTGGGTATGAGAGGCAACAGACTGTGGGTTGGGGGTATATGGAAGGGAAGGGTGATGAAAGAAGAATCAGGAACTGGTCGGAGGGAGGCGGGAAGAGGCACGGTTTTGTAGAATTATCAGAAAAGGCTGGCTTGTGAAGGAACAATGCGGAGGCTTAAAATCTGGGGTACGGTACTCTGAGCACGGGTTCGGCTTACACCGTGGGATGGCCAGGAACTCGGCTGGGAGAGTACTGCATTAGTTTAAAGTTGGGCTGCTCGTGTCAATCACATGCGACCATGACGGAGCCACGCAGGGAAAATGTCTAGCGCATGTAAAGCTCCATGTGGTCGTTTTAGCCTGATCCCCAAATATGCGTGTCAGCTTTTGCGCCGGACGAGGCGGAAGTGTCTTGGGATTCACGACTGCTAGCAGCTGAGACAGCGACCGGCTTTTTGGCTTCGGCCAACACCGAATTGTCTGAAGCTACACTGATCGAGGCATACAGCAGAGCGCGCATTCCGGGGGGCACTCGGTCGGTTCATTCCAAGCTGGGGTTTCCAATAGTACGAGCAGTGGTAACGCGCTCACTGTGAGTGGTCCATCGGCGCCCGCCCCGTCCAGCTGCCACGCTGCCCCGGATGGAGCTACGCATTGCTGGCATGTGAAACCAAGTTGCAGCCCACCGTACCCCAGTACGTCAATACCGGACCAGCCAGCCAGCCATTGCGCTCTGGGCTAGTGTGGTTGCGCGCGTCATCCCACAGTGGGGGCTCGAATCCGCAGAACGACACGCAGATACCGAGGCTTGCGAAACCGCACGAGGACACACTTGTCACGCACACAACGGGCCGCTTGGTAAGATGTTTACCTGACAGATTACTAGCCGACCGCCGGCGTGTGGGAGAGATTACCGGAGGGGCGGCCCACCGGTCAAGCAATCCGGAGCCCCTTTGGGAAATCATGTCCGGAAGACCACGGCGCTCGCTCTCAGTAGCCGGCACTAGCTACAAAGCGGCGTTTGGACGGGCACATGAAACCCAGTCGAGTGAGTTGACCTTTATTATCCAAGGTCAGAGTTTGCGATTCCGTATCGCGGGGTAAATCCGCCCATCGAGTCTAGAGAGGCGAGTCGTATGTAAAATATCCGCAAGTGCCCTCGGGCAATCTCACGACACAATTTGTACGACGCGATCTTTAAAAGGTGCCCATTCTGGAATGCCTCCTTGGAGTAACACATGGGCCGTTACGTTACCAACATGCAGGATGCATACACACCGACGCCAAATTAGCGATGCAACCAAATCCTGATTCACCGAAATAATTCTTCATGCAATTCTACATACAGACTATGCCCTCGGCTGTCCCTTCTGATGCCGAACCCTTTTTGTTGCGCCATTGTTATCCGAACAGTAGTAAAAATCCCAAACCCCCATGAAAGCAATAGTTGACTATATTCTTTTTCTTTCTCCAGCGTCTCCTCCACAACTTTACGCTCCTCTCGGCTTGCCCTTGTTGGCCGCCTTGTCCTTTTTCTCCTGCTTCTGCTTCTTCTTCTTCTCCTCATTTTTCTCCTCCAGTTTCCGCTTATGCGCCGCCTTTTCCGCATCCGTCTTGGGCATCACTTTGAAAAACCCCTCTAACCGCGCCTGCTGCGAGCTCTTTAAATTCTTCTCCAACCGCGCGCCGCCGCTGCGCACGCGGTCCTCGGAGAAGCCCTTCTCCGTCACCAGGAACTGCACCAGCCCGTCCATGTCGGGCTTGTCCCACTTGACGTCGCACAGCGGGTCGTCCGCGGCGCGCACGTCGGGCGCGAAGAAGAGGTCGCGCGCGTCCTCGTACGGCCAGTCGTCAGGGATGACGTATTTCTTCTTCGAGTCGTTCTCCATGGCCTCGACGACCTTTTCGAGGCTGCCATATTCGCGAATCAGCTTGAGCGCGGTCGTGGGTCCGACTTTGGGAATAGGGTCGAGATAATCGCAGCCGAGGAGGATACAGAGATCGACAAACTATAGAAAATGTCAGTACAGGCCGTGGTCAAAGATGCACCCGGGTCGGGTCAGCCTACCTGTTTCCTTTCCATGTTCAGGCCCTCGAGCACCTTGTCCAGGTGAATTTCCTGGATAGGCTCTTTGCGCTGCTCGCTAAACGTCAGGTGGCGCAGCAGAATCGGCGAGTCGAAGCACAGCGTGTCCATGTCCTCGCTCGCGGCGGCGTACACTTTACCCGCCTTGGCCAGCACCGCGCACTGCGCCTCGGCCTCGGTCGGCGCGACAATGTAGGGGATGCCCATGAGCTTGAGCAGGCGCTGGCACTCGGCGTTGTGTTCGCGCGTGACGCGCACCGTGCGCCGCGAGAACTTTTCGATATCCTCGGCCGTGCCCGTCTCCTTGGCCTCCTCCAGGCCTTCCTGCGCCGTCTGCTTGCGCTGGAAGCGCTTGGCCAGCTCGCCGGATTTGAGCTTGGGCGGCGCGCCGTCGAACACGTACAGCGGCTTGATGCCATTGTCCACCATGCGCAGCGTGCGGTAGAACATGCCCATCAGATGTGACGTCGTCTCGCCCGTGTCGTTCATGAGCTGCTGGCCGTCGGAGCGAACAGCGATGAGGAAGCTGTAGATGCTCATCGAGGCATCCTATAAAAGTAAAAAATGACAATGATTAGCTTCCGTGTCCGTTTTTCGTATGGCCGGAATTTGGAGTTGGCACCCACAATGGCAACTTTGCGACCGAAATGGTTCTTGATTTCGCCTTCTTTGATCGCCTCGGGAGCTTCCTCCTTGATGATGGAGAAAAGCTGCTTAATACCCATGATGACAGACGAGTTATTGGGACTCCTCCGCTAATGTATCCCAATGTAGTTTACAATGCTGAATAGCGGGAGAAAAAAAGTGCCGAGAAAAGTGTCTGTAAAGAAAGAAGAAGCTTGGCCCTGCAAACGAAAGGTTGCCACGCGTAGGGCGCGTCTCGCGGGGACAAGCTTTAAGTGGTTCCACTTTTCTCGCGACCCTCGTCACTGGCCACATTGAGAGCAACTCACAAATCAGATCCCAGGATGATGTTTAAAAGTTATTGATCAAATAGTTTACTAACTTTCCGAATCTACGTGAAATGTATCACCAGTGCGTTGCCACAGCCGACATGAAAAAGATAGGCCCTGCAGTACCAAGCTCAGCCATGCGAGACGGCTTCATCACTTATATTGCAAGTTATGCTGCCAGGTCGTGCTAGTGGCATATAGATCGAGCTTCTACTTTCCACTACCTCATCCCACCACGTAGAAAGCTCGTACACCGGTGATTTGAAATGATTTGATATACCGCTCGGAATACAGAGTCGTCAAAGATTGATCTCGCTTTGCGCTCCACCTTGCCGTGCGGAAGGGACATCTACAACGCAGTTCACACATCTCACGTTTTTCCGCAACCCAGGTCTCATTTGTGCTCTGTTTTTTTCTCAGCTTGTCCTGAAAGGGTATCGTACAATTGTCCTTTGCAAACATGAATACATTTTTGTGCCACGCCAAAAGTGTCTGCTTCTCTAGATTTCATATCTTCCCCATGGCCTCGTGCCCGTTACTCGTCAAAGAAGACTCTCTTCTTTCCATTCGTGGGCGTTGCGTTCATCGACTCCAGAGCCTGGTCAATTTCCATGATGCCCAGCATCTCCGCCTCCACATCACGCGAAATATCCGCCATCTCGTCCGCCGCCGCGCTGAGCGTATTCGCAAAGTCAAAGCCGACACGCGGCCGAGACGATACCCCTGTAAAAGAGGACGTCTCATCCATATCGTGGTCCTGGTCGATGGGCGCCGACTTCAGGCGCAGCGAGCCCGCCTTGGCCGTGCTGAGGTTGAAGGACAGCAGCTTGGGCGGGGGCTTGTCGTTTTCGCCGTGCACGATGATGGCGTTGGGGCGTTCCTTGGAGAAGAGCCGGCGCGGACGGTAGAGCGACAGCTTCTTACTCCCACCCTCGCTGCCGTCATCGCGCGCAATGACGAGCCGCGTCTCGCCGCGGACAACCACTTCCACAGCCATGCCGCCGTCCACCACGGCGCCCTTACTAGCAGCCGGGATAAGGTTGACGCCGCAGCAGGGCTCGCCCAGCAAGCCCGTCGCCAGGTCGGCAAGCTTAATCATGCGCGAGGGCGCACCGCCGCTGAAGAGATTGACGCCACCGCCAGAGGCGCCCTTGTTCAGCTGCGATTCCCAGAAGCGCGCGATGGAAGGCACCACGCAGACGTGCTCCAGGCTGCCGACCCAGAGAACCAGGGCCTCGTCCTGCGACGACTTCTTCAAGGACGGAATCGCCGCCGTGCGTACGCCGCCGCGCACCGTCGCCAGCCTGTCGAGCGTGTTGGTCGCGCTCAGCGACGCCGTCGCCTGCTTGCGCGTGTGCGGCGTCATGGGTGCAAACTCGCCCGGCTGGGGCTCTTTCTGCTGACTCGCGATGCTGCGCAGGGCCGTCGTGCCCTCGACGTAGCCGGCGACGCTAAACGCCGTCAGCGCGGCGCCGCGCACGCCCGACTTGAGCTTGGTCGACATGGCCGCGCCAGCGGCCAGCGGGCTCGCGCCGTCGATATCCCAGATCCCCCACATGCCGTCGGCGAGCAGCACAAAGACGGCCTGGCCGCGCGCGATCCACGCCGCGTCGAGGATGGGCTTGCGCGCCGACGCGGGCTTCGCAAACGGCTGGTACAGGGACAGCAGCCACGAGCCCTGGCCGGGGAAGGGGCCGGTCGCCTCGGGGTCGCTGCCGGGCATGGCGGGGGTCGCGTAGTCGTAGATGCGCGCGGCGTCGGTGGCGGACACGGCCAGCAGCTGCGTGCCGTGTGTCGGGTTGAAGGCGATGCTCGTCAGCGGGCTCGGCAGGAACTCGGTCTGGAAGGGCTCCAGCGGCCGGTCAGGCTTCGCGTCGAGCGCCACGTCCCAGAGCTGCAGCACGCCCGAGGCCTGCTTGGAGTGCGCGGCCACGACAAGGCGCGGCGGGCTCGCCGGCTGCGCCGTCGCCGAGGAGGAGGCCCGCGCGAGCGTGACGGCCAGCCCGCTGCTCGGCCGCGTCTGGCCGCCGAGCGCGATGAGGGACTCGCCCCAGGCGCCAGAGCCCGCCTGGCCGGCTAAGAGGTCGGCGCGCAGCTCCGGACGTGCTTTGCTCGCGGGCGAGGGCGGCGTGCTCGGCAGCGTAATCACGTATGCGTCGTTGGTCGCGCACGACACTGCAAAGACGAGCCTGTCGCCGAGCAGCGCCGCGCCGGTGGCCGCGCCGTCGGCCGTGTTGGGGCTGTCGGGCAGCACGGCGACGTGCAGCACCGCCGTGCCCAGCGTCAGGTCGAGCGTTTGGATAATCTCGGGGTGCGGGCCCTCTTCGGTCGCGGCCTCAAACTCGGGCTTGTCGACAAACGGCACGCTGCTCGTCTTCTTGGGTGCGGCGGGCGCCTCGTCGTCCGAGTCAATCACCATGACGCCGGCGTCGGCCGCGGAGCCGCCGTTTTGGTGCTTCTTGGCGGGTTCGGTATTCTTGGAGGGTTTGAAGCGACGGCCGCCGCGCCAGACGACGGTCACGCCCGTTTCATGGCCGTAGATGAGGATAGTGGCGCCTTGGGGTGACTGAATCGGATATGTTTGCACATCGTGTATGCGTCGGGACAGGTTGTATCTAAATGCGGTTCCAAATAAGCAATTCCGTACAAGGCAGCTCTGTGAGATTGGCAATCTCGAAAATTGGCATGTCCTTACGTGAGGAGGGTATTTTGTGTGGTGCGGCGTATACGGGGAGTAGTTGAAGAGGTCATTGCAAACGCAATCGGCTTGGGCGCGCAGACCCAGCACGAAAAGTCGTAAAGGATGTCTGCTCAGAATTTATAGAGTGTCGAATCGAAGACGTGCGACTGGGAAGGAACGTCGGAGAAGAATTGACAGAAAATGCGCTTTGATGTGGTTTATGTTGGAAGCTCCAAAACTGTCTATAACGAGACATCGGCGACGGCTAGCATAGCTTTTTGCTCGACGCGTTGCTGCGACAGCTTCTCGCTGGGCTCACGTGATATGTCGTCGGCCTACCCTGCATCGCATCATAATTTGCGATTTATGCGTCCTCTTCTTAGTTTTCAATGCTATATTTATTTCCTGAGCTTTCTCATATTTTCCATGTTTCTTTGTGTATGTTTTTTATTCTCATTTTTCGGTATCGTTTGCGTCGAGACTGACCTCTAGCATGACTCCGAGGTGATGCTCACACATGATTCTCATGGCTCAGGTCCTCGGGAGATTCACAGGTTAAAATCAAACAGAGGCCAAGTAGCAATGATATAAACAAAAGAAAGTATCAATTAGCTAAGATTAAACAAATCCTATTATTAAAACCCCATTTTATACGCCATGTGCCATTTCAAAACAGAAAGCGCTCCAAGTGTTTGGTGATCACGCCCCACACCACGTATAAGTGAGCCTGCCGCCTCGTTGTTCACCACCGTCGCTGTGACAGGACGTGGTGTGGCTTCGTTCACTGCATGCCCACTCACGGAGGTGAACTATTGCCATCATAGCCGTCATGCGGTTCATGCGCCGCATAGTCCAACTTCGCCTGCTTCCTGCGGTTCAAGATACGCCACTCCTCATACGGCCGCCCGTCGGCCAGCACCTCGCGCTGGTTAATCCGATAATCGAACAGCGGCGACCAGCTGAGCTCCGGGCAAAACGTCACATTCTCCGACGGCCGCTCGCGGCCCAGCCGCAGCATGCGCAGGTGCACGTAACCCGTGCCGCCGACGCCGCAGGCTTGGTCGAGGTGCGCGCTCGCGGCGCGCCACAGCGCCAGGCTGCAGTTGCGGGTGCCCTGCCACGCGCACAGGAAGAGCGTCGTCTTGCCGGACGTGCTCGCGTAGAGGCGCTCCTTCTTGACCTGCCAGCGGTTGCAAAAGTGGTGCAGGTGGCGCGCCGCGCGGTGCTCCTCGTAGGCGTCGATGCGCTCCCCTGTACACGTCGTGTCGGTGAACTCGTCCGTCGGGTGCGTGACGGGGTGGCCGGGGTCGGGCAGCTTGGGCCATCGCCAGGCGGCGAACGGCGTGTCGTCAAACAGGCCCAGGAGCTCGTACATGCCAAACTTCATGGGCACGGGGTTGCCGTCGCCGTCGAGCGGGATGTAGCCGAGCGTTGTGTTGTCGACACTGGTATGGTTCGGGTATCCGTTAATGGTCATGTTGCCAAAGACAAAGGGACGAAGCTCAGTGCTGTTGGAGGGCGCATCGTAGACAGGGTAAGAAGGTTGAGGGGTGCCCCCGTCTGCAGCGGCGCCGGAAGCGACAGTGCCGTTGTTTAGAGGGTACGGGGGAAGTAGACTGCTGCGTGTAGTATGGGTGAGAAATCCGAGTGATCCATGGTTGGACGAGGCACGTGTCGTGCTGCTCGTCGTTGACGGCACCGAGGACATAGCTTCGCCATTTGTAGAGATGCAGGTAGTGCTGGTTGTTGAGGGTACCGAAATCATGCCTTTGGTGGTTGTAGACGTGCATGCCGTCGTCTCTGGCGGGGAGGCTGCATATTCAATGCTCACTTCTGTGCTGGTCGTTGGCTGCGCAGGCTGCATATATTCACCCGCAGTAGACGTGCCAGTCGTCCTACTGACTGTGGAAGCCAACGTAGTCGTATACTCAGACGTGCACGACGTCGTCTCAACCACGGGAGTTGCATATTCAGTATCTGTAGCAGTGCAAGTAGTGCTGGTCGTAAACGGCACAGATCCCATCTCTGTCATGCTGCTGCCGCTGCTATGGGCGCATTGCTTGTCACATCTTGCGAGGACTGCCATGCTGAGCACCAGAGCGCTGGTGGTATGCTTCATGTTGAAGGGCTGTGCCTTGATATTCAAGGGCTGCGTTGACGTGGTACGCACGTGTTGCAAGACAGGAACGTGAATGGAAACAAAAGAAAAGAAAAGTGTGTATGAGGCTACGAGGGAAAAAAATTCAGAGAAATATTGCACTAAGGTTTATTCTGTTAACTCTGTGGCTTGAATGAGGCGTCGCCATTCACGTAGTTGAGATACTAACCGCGCCTGTCCATGATGACGTCCATCGCGAATCACATGTCACTAGTCACAGTCAAACGATGCGTTATATTCGTCTTTTATTGCTGTCGCGTAGTTGCTAGATACATCCCACAGGTTTCCATAGTCCCATGCCAGAAAATCAACAAAACAAAAAAGCAAAAAAAGGTCAGACCAGTGTTGGTGTGTCAAGGAACAAAGAGATGGTGCAGTACAAGTACTTTGTCGCAAAATGGCGACGAACATGTCCACGCTTCTGGTTTTTTTTCTATATCCCAACGTGCCGACCTCGTCGACACTATAACCAGTCGTTTCCATAGGGGTACATAGCCCATCTCCACGCCTTGGTGTGAAGTGGCCAAAAAAAGAGTTAAAAAAAGATAAGCAAAATGGTAAGGAGTGACGAAACGCCGCCTGATCATCGACCATTGGATCCACCAATGGGCATAAGCAGCAAAACCTTTAAACGCCGTGAATGCCAGTGACAAGATTGAAAAGAAGAGAGGTGGAGGTATTATATCGGAGGCATCTGCTCGTGGGGACGTTACAAGGATGAGCTTATGCGTTGGTGACCCTGAGGATCTTGCGAGAGTAGTCCTGGTTATCGGCTATGCTGCCGTCACTGAGACGACGGTGAGCCATGACAGGGTCGAGACGCGAGTCGGTGATGGAGATGCCACCCGAGGTGCTGGGAGGCTTGGATCCGCTGATGAAGGCGTTGACGGCGGCGTTGCGGCGGTGCTCCTCCTCAATCTCCGCGTTGCGCTTTCGGCGAATGAAGAAGATGATGGCACCAATGATGGCAGCGGCGACAACAACACCGACAACGACACCAGCGGCAATGGCAGCCGTGTTGGGACCACCACCAGACTTTTCCGGCTTGCTAGTCTCGGAAGCTTGAGATTGTGTCGTTGTAGCAGCCGAAGTTGACGTCGACGAGGCGCTGCTCGAGGTAGATGTGGTTGAGGAAGAGGAGGCATCATTGTAGTTGCCAGGGACCAGGCCATCCTTATTGCCGTTGTTGTAAACAGAAAAGGCGTCCTTGGGGCCACCGCACATTTCTTGACCGTAGCCGCTGCAAGGGTAGTTGCAGTCGGAGTCATCGACCTTGTCATCCTTGGGCGGGTACACCATACCACAGTAGCATACGCTGGGCGAGATGGCGGCGACGTATTGTCCGTTGGCGATGCAGGCTTTGGTGCACTTGCCACTGGAGAGGAACTGGGGCTCATCGACCTCCTGCGTGGTCATGTTGCCGAAGGTCTTGAAGCAGCCCTGCAGCGTGGCGACGTTGATTCGGGGCGGGCCCGTCTCGCCAGGCATGGGAGCGCGGACGTGGTGGAGGTTGGAGTGGGCGTTGGCGAGCGCGCCAGCGGCGGCCATGATGGGCATGGTGACGGCGAATGTAGACTTCATCGTGATTTGAGTGCGAGGGAGCGATGTGCGAGAGAAAAAGGCGGCCACTCAATGGAAGAGGGCGAAGAAGACGGTAGAGAACTGCCGCGTCGGATGGGACCTAGTCGAGGGTCGCGGTCGGGCTGGGCGTGAAGCGAATTCGAGTCGGGCGAGCGAGCGGTCGGTTACGCGAGAGCCAAGTCGAACAAAGATCTGGCTGATCCGTTTCGAGGTATTTTGCGTTGCCAGTAATTGCCTCCTCCTATCGCAGGCAGCGTCGAGACCAAGGGGCGATGTTTTGTCGTCGAGAGAAGAAGGTGTTGAAAAAAGGGGTCGACGGCGTTGACGACGATGGTGTCGAAAGAAAAAAAGAGTCGAGTAGACAAACTGTTGTATCAAAAAAGATGGTAAGAAGGAAGAGAAGTTGGAAGAGAGGAATGACCCAGTTTGAACAACGAGTGATGGATCAAAGGAAAGAAGTGAGCGACGATGAACAACGGGGGAAGACAGCGCTGGAACGGAGAACGAGTGACCTGAGGGCGTCGGTTGTTTTGTTGAAAGGGGAAGAGGAGGCGCCAGCAATCCGAATGGGCTTGGGGGGGGGCGTGGTTTGGGAGGGTAATTTTTCGAGGGGGGTGGCCTGGGTGGGTACGGAGAGGGCACTAGAGCAGGTACAGTACAAAAGCAAGGGCCAGGGTCAAGGTACGTACCCAGGTACCTCTGCTTCAGCACTGATGGCTGCGTGGAAAGGCCTGAAATCGGGACAGTGCCCCGCGCACCGTGTCCGATTAGGTGGCTGCGGTACCTGGACGGACCGCGCTGTCACCAAGCCTGGGCGCTACTGCAGGCGAGCCGGGGAGCTCATCCACAGCACAGCAGAAAATTGGATACAGGACGTGAGGGACAAGTCCAGAACGCTGCTCACGGTGGTCAGGCTCCAGCAGGCTCGTCCCAGTGGCTTGGATGGCAGCGATTGCAGCGGTACAATGTGTGAGACTCAGTGGGCTTTCTTCCCCTGCGCTGCCTTGGAATACGGGTGCTCCAGTGGCCGCAGCCCCCCCCCGGAGCGCAATATCAGGGGGGGCAAGGCACGCCGGGCCAATTGTCTGTCGCGGACGCTGGAATGCTACGCGCCCATTGGCTGTATGAAGGGGCTGGGGTCTCGGTCGCCGCAGTACCCGGATGTTGGCGTGCACCAGCAGCGAAAAGCAAGTACCTGCCCTTGCTAAGTAGACGATCAAGACTATCAAGCAACGACGCGATAAGCCCAGATGGCGGATGCAGGAACCGGACGCGAGCCAAGTTTTTGCTTTATTCCTTGTTCCTTGTTCCTTTTGTACTCACGCCCGTTTGCTCACTACCTGTTGGCCTTTCTATTTTATTCTTCCTTTGTCTTTCCGCAAGGGGTGCTCGCTTGGTGTGTGCCACGGTGGAGATGGGGCCGCGTACACTGTGCCATTACGGATACAAGCAATCGATATGCAACCAATACAACACACACCTTGTTAATACCAAGCCGAGAATAAATGATGAAATGTACTCGACCTCGCCAGACGAGAGGTGCACACGGTCAGATGCCGAACCGCCGCTGATCACCCATCTGGACTCGCTGCTTGCGACGCTCCCATCCACCTACGGCTGCTAGCCTCACGACGGCGCGCAGCACGACTTCTCAAGTCTCAACTTACACAGACCCGTCCGTTGCCAGAACATCCGGCAGAGGTTCTCAGCACAGCCCGTCATAGGTACCTTTGCCTATTGTCTGGCCCTGTTTTATTTTAGCCTGCCCAGCTGTCCGCACCTTTGTCATCCCAATCAGCGCTGCATTGGCGAGGCCTATTTCCACCGGCTCCACCGCAATTAAAATGCTGCAACGCCTTGTCCTCTCCGATACGGCAGCCATATTATTTTCAACAGAATTTCAAAAAGAATTCTTTGCCCTAAAATAACCCGCACAGCCCCCCCTCTCCGAAACATCATACGTGTGGCGCGCCTTGGTTCTCGGACAAGACAGACACATGTGTCTGCATGGCGGGGATCGACACGTCCGTCCCAGTCATAAGTACAAATACAAAGTACAAATACAAGAGCCCTCCCCTGGAGCGCTGGCACTGTGCAACACTGTGACACTCGGCGCGTAGCACGCCACGGCGATTCGCCCAAGCACAGTGCCCGCAAAGACATGCCCACACGACACGGGTTTTTGCGAATGCGATATTAGTTAAATGACTTGCCCGCATGCGTAATGCGCTGGCCCTTGTCTTGCCGCCCAGCCTGCAGTTTGCCCGTTTGCCTGCCCAACGCCGCCTCGGTCGCTTACACGTCCCACGTCCCGCGTGTCTGCCTCCCCGATCCCGCTGCCAATTTTATTCTTACTGTATTATTTGCATCACCATCCTGCTCGGCCTTTATAAAGACAAGAATATAAACATGGGCAGAAGAAAAACGCCTCTTTCCGACGCACCCTTCCTGTCATCATTTTCCTGCGCTCTCTGAAACGCACTAGTACCGCCCATCAAAATCCAGGCACGAAAAAGCTTGTCCCTGTCAGGATCGGGCGGCCACAATTATGCAGGCGCCCCGATTTACTATGCAGCTCTAAAAACGGACATGTGCGCCGGATTTTATGAAAGGCGCATGTGCAATTATTGTGATTGGTAAACTATCCTGAGTGCCTGAACCAGCGCTAGCAGCTCTGTGCTCATTCGGCGGAGGGCAATATGGCGATGTGCAAACGATCGACAATATTTTATGCAATTCTGGAGCATGTACGTATAAATTGTGCACGATTTGCTACCTTGCCTGGCACAAGAGTCACCCCCCAGTGAGGTGCCCACTCTGGAAGCACAGTGCTCGCTCTCACTGTACAGTGCTCAGCTCGCAACAACGCCTGTCGCTGGCACGAAACTGCCTTCATCAGCGCCAATGTCGCAGACCTGAGACATCTTTTTATCTTTGCTTCGTCGACACCCCCTACTTGGAGTTGCAGCAGAGGGGGTGCATCGTCTCGCCTGTTCATACTGTAAAACACGCGGGCAATAAAAAAAAAACCGTGACTGCGCGAGGACATGGACATGCTAATCCACGCTATTTGCTGAGATCGCGAGACCTCAATCGCGGGGGCATGGTATGCAAGTTTGCTATATTGAGCAGCAAACGCGTTTGTTGTTTTACAATAACCCCGATTGCTTTCAGCGTTCTCGACCAGGCCTGCACTCATCAACACGTTCTCTGCTACTGGTATTGCATGCCCTGTCAAACGGTGAAGCCGCCAAGTCCAGTATCTGGTCCTGCCAGCCCCTTGCCCCCATTATTGTTTCAACGTACAATTATCTTCATACCGTTGCTCTCCGTACAATCGCTGCCAAGAGATTGGTAAAAAGCTCCGGCCAAAAGTTCGCCAGAGGCCGGGCAAAGTAGGGCAGAAACACGGCGGTCTATATGCTCTGCAGTTACGCAATTAACACTGCACCAATATCAATGAATAGAACTTCTACATCCAAGTCTGTAAAGTGTACATCATTAATCCCAATAGAGTTTGAATGGAATATTCGGCATCTTGATTATTTAAATTATCAAATTACCCGAATGAGAGCGTCTAACCCCTCCACCATTTGGCGCGAGCGATGCCCAACGATGAAGACCACGCGCCGCATCAGCCCAGCCACCCGTCAAAGCACACCACATCTCATTTCGAATGCGACATGTCCAACGCAAAAGATCCAGCATGTATTTGCCGTGCTCAGACATTGGGTAAAACGTCGCATCGTTGCTAGTCTTGCGCCTGAAAGGCTTCAGTACCCACGATGCTGAGTGACAAGGCGACTTCAAGGTTGGCATATATACCGCTGAACAGCTATTCGCGGGCAACATCAGCATCCTGCTAACGCAACGTTCGCACCAGCGGCATTGAACCACCGCCGCCGCCCTCTCTCGAGTATATTCCCGTCTACGGTGAATGGGAGCGAGCACACTACCCCCATTGGCCTGACGCGCGGTTCCAGATACCCACGGCTAAGGAGCATCCCGGGCAGGTCTACTATCTCCGCAAGGGAGACTTGGTCGGCTTCGGCACCACGGCGCTCGTAGAACGATTGCCCTCCGGCGATGCCATTGTGAAGACGCCTCTGCAAAACCCCCTCAGTCCAACCGAGGAGCGCATGAACCGCGAGGGCGTGGCGCGCGAAGCTGCGGTCTATCTACGCCTGGGCAGTGGCGGCGGGAATGACCTGCCGACAACCCCCAAGTTCCTGGGCTGGGATGCCGAGTCCTGCACTCTGACGCTTGAATACCAGTCCAACGGCGACCTCGACTCGTACCTGAGGGACAGCAGCGACAGCGACGCCGCCGGCATGGACCTGGCCATGCGTGCCAAGTGGGCGGTCCAAGCCGCGCAAGCGCTCGCGAGCCTCCACGACAAGCAAATCATCCACGCCGACGTCGCACCTCGCAATTTCCTCCTGAATGACGACCTGAATCTGTGCATCTGCGACTTTGCCGGGAGCATCGTCCCTGGGGGTCCTGTCGAAACCGGCGCGCCAGGACCGCGGTATCAGGCGGCACCGTGGGGGAGGGAGTATGTGCCAACAGAAGCCGACGACCTGTTTGCGCTTGGATCGGTCCTGTATGCGATCATGACGGGCGAGGAGCCCTACAGGGACCTACCGGAGGCGGAGGTGCAACGTCGCTTCCGGACAGCCGCGTTTCCGGCGACGGGCTCGCTTTTATACGGGAGTGTTATAGAGGACTGCTGGCACGGCCGGCTTGCGACTGCGCAGGCTGTGGTGCAAGCATTGGATAAGTATCGTGCGGAGAGTAGCTCATAGTGTTTCTCGCCTCGATCATGCGACTCGCCAGCGCTTTTGTTTTTGCCTCTATATGTGATATATGCCGCAGCCCTAAAGGGATCTACTATAGACGTCGCCGAGGTTTAGAGACGTACTCTTTGATGCATGATATGCTGCCAGCGGCGTCAGTAGTCTACAAAAGGAACCCGCGGCACTTCAAGGTGAAAAAAATAAGGCGCAGTGCAGGTTGAGTGGTCTAGATTTGGTTAATTAACAAGTTCCTTGCTCTGCCAAGCGGCCATCTGGGAGAAGAACAAGTACTGTCAAATGAGTAAAACCAACAGCCATTCGCATGCATGTAGATTGGTTTAATGCAAGGGAATAAAACTACTTCGGATAATAGCTTGGTTGTGTATAGTTGAGCTGTACTGCTCCCTTCTGCCAACAGACCGTCTCCGTCAGGGGGAGGCTTTGTGCGCCTCTGTGCCTTGGCAGAGTGAATACGAGCCGTGCACTGCCTCGCGCAATATCGCAGCCGCAGATTAAATAGTCTACAGGGCCAAAAAGCCAAGGTTATTCTAATTGCGCGACTGGGTGTCTTGATAAAAACTATTAATATGCTCCCTTTCATCTCCCCAGTCGCCGGGCTGTACAATGCCAGGGCCGACCCCAGCAAAGACGGGAGAACCAGTCCAGGAAAAGGAAGCACCAGTCATGGGTAGAGGAGGCTCAAAAACGGCGCCGCACGTTCTGAATAATAAGCTGGAAAATGCTAACCAGGTCTCTCCTTTTTTCTTATTAATTCCAACAAAGCAATCCTCTCTGTTTATGATCTTGAAACCGAGGCTGGCCCGTGTTTCAGTGTTTCCTCCCCGTGTCGGATATTGTACCGTACAATACCCAACACACAGCAGCCAAAGATCTTCAGCGTGCTTTTCAGCTGGCGCTGTCGTTTCTCTACGTTTTCGATACAAGATCGCGGTACATGAGTCGAAATGGGCACATGAGCCAAGGTTGTGTCGCATCGGGATAGCCTGAATATGTTCCAGCCTCTTACTCGCGCATCTTGTCTCGGCTGAAGCACCGCCAGCGGAAATGCAGAAGCAAAAAACTTATAAAAAGCAAGCAAACACGGAGGGGAACCTCAATTACGGCCCGCTGCGCTCCCGATGGACTACTTCCGCCATCTGGTAGATGCGTTGGCTTTATTGCTTTTGCTGCAGCGGCTAGCGTCCCGATAACCTCCCTGAGCATCGCCGTGGTAACTGCATAGACTGCACAGACTGCCACATTGAGCAGACCTTGTTGGGGAGGATGGATTCCTCAATGGCAGGTAAGGAATAAGGTTAATCAAACTATAAAGTAGTTTGATTTGCTCTTGTTTTTGCATTTTTGTGATTTTTCTTGAACCGCCTTGTAACCATGGTGCTGAGGCTGTGCGTGCCTGGCGGACGATCTGAAGTCTCCAAGCGTTCTCCATCTCCAAGAGGCGACTAGCTCTGGCTTTAAACTGTATCTCATCCTGTCTGGCTACCGAGCACGCGTGCGAAAGCAAAGTCTTCAGATTAACAAATCGAAGCCCAAAACCACAATGAAGAAAACTGTAAGAGGAAATCGTCGTGCTACCTCACTGGAACGCTCCCGCTACAACCCCAGTTTCAGCGCCCGATCCCGCTGGAGCCCGCTGTGGGCCTACCTATACCAGCATGTTGCTTGCCATTCACAAAAGAGTCACGATTGCTCGGGCCGGAATAACTAGCCTAGCATTTGACAGTTGAGCTCGCAATGATTCCAAGATCGAGCAGACGAGCTCACCATCAAGTGCGATCTCGCAGCCTCAGGTTGACAACCAGGCTGTGACAAGCACACCACCTTTTTGGTCCTGGTGCCTGGGCATGGTACCCGGGGATGCAGGCCGCCTCCGTGAGGGGAAACAAGGAAAGAAAGGTGGCTGCAGTTCGGCGAGTAAGCCTTCGCCCGCCCAGGTACCTCGTCAGCCACGCAAGCTCGAGCAGTGGCAAAAGTACCGTAGCGGAACGCGCACCAAGGACAGGACTATTGTATTGTTGTGGTCGGGTGAGCAAATAATGCTCTGCCTTGTTTCTCTCGGCGGCCCTTTTTACAGGCCTAGCGCTGAAGCCGGCCCGCTGGAGAGAGCTCTTTTGGTGAGGAAAACAACTTTGAAGCTTGCAGGCAGCTGCTGTGGCGCATGCGAGCTCCGGCTCAGCGCCTCCCCGCCCCCCAGCAACTTTTGGGCACGAGACGCAAGCAGCCTACCATCGATAACGACACCGGCCCACCCGCTCTCCCCCAGCTGCGTCATGCACCGTCCGTCCTACAACCTCCGAATCAACAAGGGCAGCTCTGCTAACGCTTTCCTCTAACAAACTCTCTTTCCCATCGCCATCCTCGGTCGCTGTCTGTCGCTGCATCGAGAATCGTCTCCGAATACATCAACCACGCCATTTTAAATCGCTCCTCGTCCGACGAGCAGCTCGCCCATCATGAAGAGCGCCTTGATCGCCGCGGCCGCCCTCGCCGGCTCCGCCCAGGCCGGCATTCACAAGATGAAGCTCCAAAAGGTCCCCCTTGCCGAGCAGCTGGTGCGTGAAACTCCATTTCCCGACGTGCATCGAGAGCTCGAGATGCTCGTGCACCGCTTTTTTGGATGAAAAATACTGACGCGTCACTCTCCAGGTTGGTGCTTCTTTCGAGGCCCAGGCTCACCAGCTCGGCCAAAAGTACCTCGGTGCTCGCCCTGCCAGCCGCGCCGATGTCATGTTCAACAACAAGGTCGCCGAGTCCAAGGATGGCCACCCCGTCCCCGTCACCAACTTTGCCAATGCTCAGTGTAAGTTGCTCTCGACGCTGCACGCTGCACGCCGCCCGTGCACCCGTGAACCCTGCTGACCCATCCAGACTTCTCCGAGATCTCCATCGGTACTCCTCCCCAGAACTTCAAGGTCGTACTTGACACTGGTTCTTCCAACCTCTGGGTTCCCTCTCAGTCGTGCAGCAGCATCGCCTGCTTCCTGCACTCCACATATGACTCGTCGTCTTCTTCCACCTACAAGGCGAACGGCTCCGACTTTGAGATCCACTACGGCTCTGGCAGCCTGACTGGCTACGTCTCCAACGACGTCGTCACCATCGGTGACCTGACCATTAAGAACACCGACTTTGCCGAGGCCACCAGCGAGCCTGGTCTGGCTTTCGCCTTTGGCCGTTTCGACGGTATCCTGGGTCTTGGCTACGACACCATCTCGGTCAACAAGATGGTTCCCCCCTTCTACCAGATGATCAACCAAAAGCTCATTGACGAGCCCGTCTTTGCTTTCTACCTCGGCAGCGAGGACCAGGGTAGCGAGGCCGTCTTTGGCGGTGTCGACAAGGACCACTACGAGGGCAAGATCGAGTACATCCCTCTCCGCCGCAAGGCTTACTGGGAGGTCGACTTCAACTCCATCGCCTTTGGCGATGAGGTTGCTGAGCTCGAGAACACTGGTGTCATTCTGGACACCGGCACGTCTCTGAACACTCTTCCCACCGACCTTGCCGAGCTCCTGAACAAGGAGATTGGCGCTAAGAAGGGCTTCGGTGGCCAGTACACCATTGACTGCAAGGCCCGCGACTCGCTCCCCGACATTACCTTCAACCTGGCCGGTTCCAACTACACCCTGCCCGCCAGCGACTACATCCTGGAGCTCGGCGGCAGCTGCGTGTCTACCTTTACCCCCATGGACATGCCCGAGCCTGTCGGCCCTCTTGCTATTCTTGGTGATGCTTTCCTCCGCCGCTACTACAGCGTCTACGATCTCGGCAAGGGTGCCGTCGGTCTCGCCAAGGCCAAATAAATGTTAGGATATACGCATAAATACGAGTATGGTAGTGGAATTGCAGGTCGATTGGCCTGGTAATGAACGCTCAAGGAGGAGACTATAGCGTCCGACAGCTCAGTTTGTTCACAGTCTTTTATGTACACCGTACGAGGTACCTTCAATACAGTCTGATAAATACATGATATGCGGAATATGTTGTACAAAGTGCATGTCATTTCCATGTAGTAACGGGCGCTGTCTGCTCTCGTTGGCCGGAGCTGTATCGCAGGGCTAGATAGTAACCCACTGTAGCTCCTTGCGGCACTGTAATTAGGTGCAACGACTACGCGTTGGCTTGCATTCATCGCAGCTACGAGCTAGTCTAGCACCAACCACATCTAAAGCCACCAAACAAAACAAACGAAATGAAAAATATACGCAAAAACAGGATTCCCAATAACAAACTCAAGGGAGCATCATCGCTTCATCTCCTGGTGGTGTAACACTGCGACGCGCAAGGGAACAGCACAAGTCACGTGGAGGCAATTTTAGCCTTTGGGCAGCGCTGGCCGTAGGCGGGTCTGGTTGGCTGGTCCGGGCCTGGCAGCGCCATTGAGACACCACCACTGCAGCCTTTCCCCCATCCAGTGAAGCCGCTCCTGGCCAACTTGCGTTTTTCCTTCGTCCTCCAAATTCCTCGATAATAATCGATTCGACGTGCGATACAGCCGCTGCCTCGGCTGACCATTCTTTTATTTTTTCCTGGCTGTACCGCGAATTGATTTTTGCTTTGCGGACGCGCGCACCTTTTGATGATATCGAAGAAGAGAGTTGGCGTCGCACCCACATCCACTTCTCTCTTTTTGAATCTACGAAAACCGCGTATCGCGACGGCCACGTCTTAGCCCACGTTCATCGCCAGACGTGACGACAGCGAGCCCCTCACCACCCCCGACGAAAAAATTGATAGAATCATGGCGCAGCCCTCGCCTGTGCCGCCGCACGCCAACGGCATCGTCGCTTCCGCGTCGCCTGATGCCAGCGACAGCAACTCCCAGCTGTCCATCGGCAAGCGGAAGCGCGACGACGACGGCGACGAGGTGCTCGACGACCAGCCCCAGGAGCCCACGCCCCCGACCGACGACTGGGCGGGCAAGAATTCAGAGGAGCTGCTCAAATATTACCAGCAGGTCCTGATTAGGTAGGCTGCGACGCTTTTTCATTTTCTCGTGCGATGCGGGTCCCCTCCCTGACCAACATTCGCCGTGTCCCTTTCTGCTGTTCATCGCGACTAACCAAACCATTGCATTGCAGCCTCGACACCGACAAAGCCATTCTCACACGCGTCCTGCCCGAAGCGCACTCCGACGAGGAACCCCAGATCAAGCGCCAAAAATCGACCGAGCCCTCGACGCGCTTCACCATCAGCGACAAGTTTGCCGCCAAATCCTACGAAACCGTCGACGACGTCGCCGCCGACGTGACCGTCGCCGTCGAGGCCGCCCTGAAAGACGTCGACGCGGAAGAGAACCCCAAGGAGGCCGTGCGTTTGCGAGATTTCAAGCGCAAGGCTCTCAAGTACGCCCGCCAAGAAAAGGCCTACCCCCAGACCAAGCCGGAGCAGCTGCAAGACCAGGAAAAAGCCTTCCAGGATGGCTCGTCGGTGTTGTCCATTGTTGGCTTCGCGCCGCAAGAACGGAGACTGTTCTCCAGCCTGCCGGCCTCGGAAGACGTCAACTTTACGGACGTGGCGCTGCCGCCCGGCGTGTCCATCGCGACCGTGACCAAATCAGACGAGCAGGTGCCTACACGGACACTTGGGGATGTTTTTGGATCGCAACGCCCCCTGCCGCCTCTGAACCCCCCCAAGCAACCAAAGACACATGCAAAGGGGAACTCGCTCGACTTTTACCACCCAGAACCCACGAACGCGCGGACTAACTGCTATTTTAACACAAAGCTGTCGTCCGGATACTACCTCGACTACAGCAACGCCATTCCCTCGTCGCAGGCTGTGCCCAAACAGCGCGAGCGCGCCGAGAGCTTGGCTGGAAAGAGACCCTCGATCAGTGAACTCGAGCTGTCCGAGGTCGAGTCGCTATTCCGAGGCGCGTTCTCGGCATTTGCTCCCTGCAAGGATGATTCCGCAGCTGTTGTGCCGTCTAGCGTGGCTGGCCGCATCTGGTGGCAACGCTCGGGTCAGCGTCTCTTTGAGCGCATGATTGATGCCGAATTCTACGGCGACAAGCAAAATAAAGAAACAAAGTCTACGATTGAAGAGATTGATGAGGCTGCCATCCAAGATGCCATTGATCACTGGGACGAGACGGCCGTGGACCCCTCGCTCGAGGAGGCCATAGGCACCCGAACCAAGGCGGACAAGGAAGCCGACGATATTCTCGATGAAGTTTCCGACCTGATTGAGACGCTCGCGTCCTACCAGCGCATCCGTCACCTTACTCTGCCTAACTCGCAGAACCGACAATCGAGCGACCCCGTCAACGGCGACATGCTGGCCACTTCAGGCCCCGAGCCGACCGAAGACGAGCTGGCTACGTATGAGATGCTCAAATCGCAACTAGCCCTTATTATTAAGACACTACCTCCTTACGCGGTCGCTAAGCTGAACGGTGATCAGCTCGACGATCTCCTCATCAGCACGAAGATACAAGTCCATACCGACGACTATCATGGCATGATGGAAGAGGACGACGTTGGTGTTCAGGCTCGTCTCCGCGCTCAACAGCAGCAGCAACAGCAGCAGCAGCAAGCTGCCCAGAATGTTCGCCAACAACCACAGCGCACCCCGAGTGTTGGTGGTCAGTACCCTCCTCAGTATCCGGCGACTGCTCAGTACGGCACGCCCAGCCGCACACCACAGCCGCAGCAATATTACCGTCCAGGTTCTCAGGCTGGCTTCCAGGCGCCGCGCAACGCGACGCCGCAGCAGGCTCGTCCGCCGCAACCTAACCAGTATACGCGACCAGCCCCCAACGGCTACCAGGGAAACCAGTATGCCACGCAACTGGCCAAAGCCCAAACGCCATTCGGTCACCAGAACATGCAGTTCCCCAACCAACAACGGCAGCAGTTTGCGCAGGTGCCACCGCAGGCGGGCACCCCAAACGCCCCCCAATACCAGCAGTACCAGCCACAGCAGCAAGGTGCGGCGACGCCCGCCAACTACGCCGGGTATACTAACGGTGCATCCCAGCCGCACGCCCAGCACCCGCCAGCGCAGCAGCCGCAGCGACACATGTCGCCGCCTGGCCAGCAGCAAAGACAAATGTATAGCCAGTCGCCCAACATGCCGAACCAGCCGCGCTTCGCCACGCCGACCACCCCTCAGCCGGGCACGCCCGGCCAGCAGCCGCCGCCGCCGCCGCAGCAGACCCCCGGCGCCCGCTTCGCCGCGGGCATGACCCAGGCCGGCTACAGCCAGTCGCCCGGGCTTACCGGCTATCACACGGTGATTTCGGAGGCGCAGCAGCGCAGCATCCTAGAGCATGCCAAGGCGCGCGTCGCCGCCGGCGGTCACCAGGGAGCGGGCGGCGGCTACTCGAGCACGGCCTTGGCCGCCGCGCGCGCGAGCATCGCCAACCAGCAGCAGAAGCCACAGACACCCACGGGGCAGCGCGCCAGCACACCCGTGCTGCCGCCGCATAAGGTGACGCCTGTGCCTGTGCCTCCGATTCCGGGTACGCCGCAGCCGCCACAGTAAATGCAACGTGGGGTATTATTTTCTCTTGTCTTGTAACAAAATGGATATTGTGTTTTTTGCTCTTTCAAACGATGGAAATGGAGATGAGTATAATGTCTCTCTGTACGGAATTACATTTCGATGGTGAGGGGATTCTTTCAACACCATATGGTGACTGTGTGTGAAAGAAGAAAGGAAGTGGACAGGTTTGGGAAGAAGAGAGATTTTTTCGAAAAAATTAAGGCGTATTAGAAACCTGACGGAGGACAAAAAATATGCTTTTTTATCCGAGGTTGATGGAAACTGGCGTTTTTCTTTACCAAGTATTATTTGTGTTTTATAAGGAGCAGAGGAATGCCGGAAGAAGAGGCAGAGGAGATCAGTTAATGGAATGCTTTGACCAATTTTAAGAAAGATATCTTTTCGAAATCACTTTCGTGGATTGGCAGAATGTAATGCTTCACGCATGTATCTTCGGGATAAATGTGAGAGTAGAATCTATCATTCGTAAATTGAGTAGGGTATCATAAAGTATCCAAAAGTTTTACCAACGCCAACCGTATACATATATGCATCTAATATTTTCAGCGGAGTTTTACATGACGCCTTCTTTACTCCGTTTCACGCAGCCACCGCCTCTGCGTTCCGCGCCTCCCTCTCCTGCATCCACTCCAGCACGATGCGGCGCACCTCAAAGATGACTTCCACCGCAATCAGCGCGATAATGATCCACTCCAGCCTCGTGCCGTGCTGCTCGCTCGACATTTCCCGCAGCACCGTCGCAATCTCCTGCGCATAGTCCATCTTCTGATTCAGCGCGCGGATGCGCACGCCCACGTCCAGCGCGCGGCCGACCTGCTCGTAGTACCCTTCGAGGCCGAGATCCGCGCGGCTGTCCCAGAACAGGTCGGGCAGCGCGTCGGTGAGCTCCGAGTAGTGGTTGAGGCGCGCGCGCAGCGACAGCAGCTCGCCCGTCTTTTGCAGGATGAAGCGCCGGCTGAGCGGCACGCCGGCGCCCTGGGCGAGCAGCGCGGGCACGTGCCGCGTGCTCTCAAAGTAGGAGGTGAGGGCCGTCTCAAGCACCGCGAGCTT
This sequence comes from Paracorniculantispora psalliotae, assembly GCA_002796755.1. Classification (NCBI taxonomy): domain Eukaryota; kingdom Fungi; phylum Ascomycota; class Sordariomycetes; order Hypocreales; family Cordycipitaceae; genus Paracorniculantispora; species Paracorniculantispora psalliotae. The sequence goes on from PHFE01000008.1 coordinate 795,048, forward strand.
GGTGCTGCGGGCGAGACCCGACGAAAACGCAATCTTGGCGAGCGTCGTGTCGAGGCGGTCGCCATGGGCCTGCTCGCGGCGCGTGCCCAGCACGACGACGTCGCCCTTGAGAACGCTCGCGTCGCGCTGGGGGTCCGACGCGAAGTCGAGGTCCTCGGCCTCGCGCAGATCCGGCGGGTGCAGGTCCTCCGCAGCGCGCAGCAGCGGCCGCGCGACGGCGTCGGTGGGGATCGACCACGTCACGAGCGTGCCCGACGGGAAGACAAAGATGTCGCCGCCGTTGACGCCGCGCGCGTGCACAACTTCATTCGCGTCAAAGCCCGTGCCGTCGGGGTCCGTCTCGAAGCCGTGCGAGGACAGGATCTCGAGCACGGTGGGCATATGGAAGCCCTCGGCGAGGCAGACGGCGCTGACGACGGTGGACGGGTCGTCTTCGGCGGGAGAGCTGGCATTCCGGCTGGGAGACGTCGCAGGACCGCTGCGCTTCGGCTGCTGCGCAATAATGGCGACGCGCCGGAGCGAGTTCTTGGTCGTCGTTGTGCGGGCCGGTTTGCGCTTGGCAGCGGCGGCGGCGGCGGCGACGGAGGTCGAGGTGGTCGAGGTAGTGTCGGTGGGTGCGGTCGTGGAGGGGGAGGAGGATGACGAGACTGGCTCTTTCGAGTCGTCCCCAGCTTGGGAGAGGTATGGATTCGAGGTAAAGAAGCTTCGCTTGCGCGGCATGTAGGCCGGCGTCGTCTGGTGGAAGCACCTGTTTGGACGGCGGGGCAGCGCTGCTACGCTGCTATGAAGGTGACGAGCGACATGATGGAGAGAGATGCGTTGGGGCGAGGCTCTCATGGTGGTGACCGGGTGCCATGTAGGATGAACCCAAAGACGCTAGAATCGGGAATAGTTCAAAATAAGGCCGTTATATGACAGATTGGTCCCGTATACTCCCGCAAGAGCAATGGAGAGCAAAAAAAAAAAGGAACCCTTGATGGAGCTGTTTGGCTGGAGCTTCCCAAGCTACGGTGGATGTGGCTAGCGTTCATCTGGTCAACCACACGCTGAAGAAACTCGCCCGTGACTTGGCACGTGACTCACCGCTCCCCCAACAACCAGGTCTCTCCAATCACCTAGTCCGAATTGGGCTCATGCGGCGGCCTGGTCCCTGCTCGCGGCGTCGTGGAGCCACCCAAATTATTAGGCACGTTAATTACACCAACGCCAGGCTGGTCGTCTCGCTCCGCCTCGTCTCCAAATCTCCTTTTCGAATCCCTCCATTTTCCTTTCACTTCCGAATTACTTTTTTGGGACGCATTTTCTGTCTTGTTTACTCAAGTCATACCTCATCTGTCTTCCTCTCTCTTGCTTTTCCCTTCCTCCCTCTGTTCCTTTTGCATCAATACCCGTCGATTCTTTCCTCCCTTCCCATATCCCCCACCATGGATATCGACGCCAAATACGACCACTACGACTTCCCCTACGAGGCCGAGGAGAAGCAGGATGGCCACGCCGGCCACCTGACCGAGGCCCAGATTGCTCAGGTGCACCAGCTGCGCATGATGCTCGAGGCCGAGGGCCTCACGGATCGCCTCGACACCCTGACTCTGGTATGCATACATATTTATGACGTATGGGATGCGGATCGTCGGAATCAAGTCTAACAATGCTGTCCAGCTGCGCTTCCTCCGTGCTCGCAAGTTTGATGTCGCCCTTTCCAAGCAGATGTGAGTAATTTCTGTTTAGATCCCCTGCGGGCTGGCCCGTACTGACACATTGACTTTAGGTTTGTCGATACCGAAAAGTGGCGAAAGGAGACCGACCTCGACGCTTCGATTGCTACCTGGGACTACCCCGAGAAGCCCGAGATTCAAAAATACTACAGACAGTTCTATCACAAGACTGACAACGTACGTCCACGCTGCGGCTTGGCTGACACACGTCCGTAGCAAATAAAAACTGACCTCTGTTAGGATGGCCGTCCCATCTACATCGAGACTCTTGGTGGCATCGACCTGACCGCCATGTACAAGATCACCACCGGCGAACGCATGCTGAAAAACCTGGCCGTCGAGTACGAGCGCCTCACCGACCCCCGCCTCCCCGCCTGCTCCCGCAAAGTCAACAACCTGACCGAGACCTGCTGCACCGTCATGGATCTCAAGGGCGTCACCCTGACCAAGATCCCCTCGGTCTACTCCTACGTCAAGCAGGCGTCGGTCATTTCGCAAAACTACTACCCCGAGCGCCTGGGCAAGCTGTTCCTCATCAACGCCCCTTGGGGCTTCTCGACCGTGTGGGGCGTCATGAAGGGCTGGCTTGACCCCGTCACCGTCAAGAAGATCCACATCCTCGGCGGCGGCTACAAGAGCGAGCTGCTCAAGCACGTCCCCGCCGAGTCCCTGCCCGTGGAGTTCGGCGGCACCTGCGAGTGCCCCGGCGGCTGTGAGAACAGCGACGCCGGTCCCTGGAAGGAGGCCGAGTGGGCTCGCCCCGCCAAGTGGGAGAAGGCTGCTGTTGACAACGAGCCCTCGACCATCACCAAGCCCGCCGAGGACGAGAAGGCCGCTGCTGTTGCCCCTGTCGAGGAGGAGAACACGGCTGCCGCTACTGCCACTGCCTAAGTGCCCTGCGACGGCGCAGCAGCATTGCATTAAGACGGAGTTGTGTTGTGTGCTTGTGGGCTTAGCGAGTAGTGGTAATGAAGTTGTTAGGCGAGGTGCACGCAGTTGTTGGCGCTGATAGATTGGGTTATTTTGGGTTGGTACACCAAAAAGAAAAAAAGAAGTAGATGTTCTTTGATTTGCTCCAGTTTCCAGACTTGTCTTTTTTTTAATAAGGATGCTTTTGACGGGACAAGAAGAAAGTAAAAAAGATTTCAACAATTAACCAGAGAACACGATAGAATGGGATAGATTCTACTGTTTTGGCATTTAGAAGCCTCTTGCAGATTCCAACAGATTTAAAAAGTGATTGTATTCCTATATACACGTAATTGAATATCCCAAGTGAGGGAAATAGAACGCCTGACGGATGTCATCCCAACCAATGCGCCGTAGTTTCAAAGCAGATTCCCGTCATTATATCATTAGGCCAGTCGACTGGCACCACATCACCGCTCGTCGCGCACATACTCGCCTGCCACGCGGGCGCGCTCCATCTTGGCCACCACGCTCGGCATATCCCTCTTCAGCCGTCCCAGCGCGCCCACCGCCCCCCGAAACCGCTCCTCCACGCCCTCCTGCCTCGCCAGCGGCGGCAGCACCTCCATCACATCCCCCTCCCCTCCCGAATTCTGCCGCCGTTGTTGCGCCGCCGCCATTGCGCGCTGCAGCTGCGCCTCGTCGCGCGCCGCCGCGGCGTCGAGCTGCGCGGCCACTTTCGCCGCCACGTCGGCCGGCACGCTGCGCTTCATGGCGGCGACCTGCTCCAGCAGCGCTTCTTCTTGGCTGACGAGATCGGCGACGCGCTGTCGCTTATCAGCGTCGAATGGCTCGTACGCGGTGTCGTCGGCGATGGGCGGGATGGAGGATTTGCGCGCGCCGCGAGACGACGAAGATGCGGGTTTGAGAAAGTCGGCGGGGTTGGCGGGCATGCCGTTGACGGAGAGGTTCGGCGCGGCGAGGGTGAATGTGCGATCAATGTACTGTTTTTTGTTAGAAGGGAATTTGGAAAGCAAGGGACGGGGAAAGGGGGCGTACGTCGTCGACTATGGCTTCGATTTCGTTGCGCAGCTCGTCTTCGCCGCCGCTCTGGGGAAACGCGGCGTGGAGGTGCTGGGCGGCGGCGGCGCGGACGTTGGCGATGAGGAACGCGAAATCCTTGGGCGAGGCGAGTTCGATGCGGCGCTGGCCATCCTCGCTGTCGTCCATGACGGCCAACTTTTTCTGTCTTTTTATAGATTGAGTGCCGGAGAAGTGTAGAAAGGCATGTCGCGAATTTCGGTGGAGTACTGTTTACTTGGGGAGGGTCTTGACGCGGCGGGGCAGAGATGGTGGTGCGTGGGTGACGGGTGATCAGGTGATGAGAGACCTTGAGAGATGGATGGAAATACAACTGCCAGAGGTGAGAGATGAATATAAAAATGATCGTTTATGAATATGAAGGCATTTTTCTTGTGATTAGGGGGACTTTTTTCTTTCCAAGTGAGGGTCTCGAATTATTGTGCATTTTACTTCATGTCGGGTCTCAGTCATGACTTACACGGCGCCGTGGACAAATTTCGACCGCTGCTCTTCACTGCGTCACATGTCGGAAATTAAATATGGTCTTTATTTCAATATTTGTGAAATTGCAAGAGAATTCAAATGGAAGGATGGTTTATGTTATCGTTTCCGTAGAAACCGACGCTCTTACTGCTGTCCATCTAAATGAAGCCATGGGTGCTCCAGCAGCTCTGCCGCCGTCGGCCGGTCCTCAGGCTCATACACAAAATTCTTTGACTACAGATCAAATAGTCAGCTCGCCTCACGCTCCGGCATCTTTGGAAGCACCTTCAAAATCGTCTCCCAGTCTTGGCCGTACCCAGTCACATGCACGCCATCCACCGTGACGGCGCATGGGTTCCACGCCATGTCGTCCCAGCTCGGATGGAACGGCAGCATCTCCTCCCGGAAATGCGTATAGCTCTTCTCACGCACCGTACCTGTGCTAGCCACGCGACTGGGCGGTTCATTCCACGTCTGGTAGACGAGGCGGTGCAGCCAGCGACCCTTGTCCGGGTACGGCTCCAGCGGGAAGCTTTTGTCCGTGTCGGCCGTGGGCTGCAGTTGGACTTGATACAAAAGGGCTCATTTTCAATAATCAATCCAAAAATCTTGGGCTTTTACCCCCCTTGAAATGTGTAGAGAGATTTTTCTGCTCTTGCAAGCCCAATTCCCATCTTCAGGCAGAACAGTGCTTCATGCCGGCCGCCAGGAAATCAAAAAGCCTGCAACGATGCAAAATCGAATCGACAGCTAGCTCGAAAGAAAATCCTTCATCATTTAATAAGTTCTTAATTAAAATGGTATTCCTTTCATTCCCTTTTAGCGAATCGAGATCTAATTCAGTATAAGCGCTCTAAGCTAAGCTTTCTATTCGATGTTATGCATTGACTCACAGTCGATGTGACCAAGTATAAATACGCACATACACATATATGCATTGTTGCTATAAATAACCTGCATTGGAAACAAAACCAACTTGGGATGGAATTGAGCAATGATGCGAGCTTGCTTGGTGGGATTCCTTCGAAGGTCCAGAACCTGGCCAAACACGAGGCTCCCCCTGCCAGGTCTTGACGATCATGGACAGTCAATTTCGTCTATTTATACAATTTTAAACTTCAATTAATTGCAGCCAGGAGTTTGAAGAATTATTGCATCCCAGAAGTACTGGTACGCGCCGCAAGGTCCCTGCTGCAGGTTGGCCGTAAAAGCCGTGCGGGCGAGGTCCCGAGCCAAAACTCTATTTGCGGCAGTGACGACAAGACGGCCCACGGTGCAGCTTTTCCCTCCGACTAATGTCTTTCTACCCGCTTTGCGAGGGAATTCGCTATTGAATTAGTTTTAAATAAAGATAATTACACAGAAAAAAAGTGGTAATGTGAGGGTAAAATTACTACCCACTGTGGAGAGAGGCAACCAGGACAAGCGCCATCGGAACCCGAGATTTGATGGAGGTGTGGCCGAAGCGACCGGGGTGCGTGTAGATCAAGGGGGAGAGAGACAAGTGGGAAGACGGCGTTTCAAGCCTGATGACGGTCAGGTTGAAACACGCGCAGTCGTTCTTGGGCCTGTCAGAAACCATAGAGACGATAAGAGCATAAAAAAGAGTATGGGTGGTGCTGGGTTCGGCAGGTACAGATGCATCCGTGCCCAAACGCGCCATGAGCCAGACGACGTCTCACCTTGACACCGCCAGAACTAGCGTCATGTATGGGATCGTCAAACAGTGGGTTACGAGGGAACGGCAGAGTATTAGGAATCAGGTGATTTTAAAAAGTGTAGAAATTGTATAGTGTATATAATTGCCGAGGGAAAAACAAAAAAAGAACAACTCCGGGCGGTTCGCTCATTGTGAGAGGTGATTATTCCAGGCCAAGTCTGGCCAGTTCTGTAAACTGTAAAAGTGGTAACAAAAAAAGGGCGATAAAAGTAACAAACAATTCCGTACAAACTCCCAAGGAAAGAGAAAGAGAAAAAAAAGTCTAGGTTTGCTGCAGGGGTGCGCGAGAAGGCGGCCGCCCGCAGCACCCGCGGGAAGAATGTAATGGTGTATCGTTGCAGTCATGTCAAAAAATACCCGTCCAAGGGTCACACAGAGAAGAATAATATCCGTTGTACGCCAACAAACCGAGTCGTTACACACGACGGCCAAAAAAAAAGAGAAGAAGAGAGAAAATATCACACGCGAGCTCGAGCACGCTGGTTCACAGTTGCCGGCTCAGCCAAGGACCAGCCGGCTGCGTTTCACGGGTCGGAGGATTTATTGAGGCAGCATGTCACGCAGCTCCTCCTCGCTGAGGCGAATCTCGTGGACGGGCTCTCGTCGGTTCTCCAGGGGCACGTAGTCGCAGTCGAGGTAGGAGGGGAGGAAGATTTCTGTTTGCGTCTTGTTAGCGGTGTGCGGGAGAAGCCGGGGGGAGGGAGGCTGGGCGTGTTTGCGTACCGGGATTCCAGTCGAAGCCCTGGCTGGACGAGAGGTAGGTGATCTGGTAAAAGTCAGTGACTGGAGATTCAATATGGAAGAGAGAGAGATAACGTACGAGACGGGGAGGACCATCAGGGTCACCGATGTTGATGACGGTCGACTCCTCCTTGGAGAGGGCGGTGCCTGTGGAGTGTTAGCAAACGGGAATATTTTGGGACATGCACAAAAATATTTGTAGAAAGAGAGGGAAATGGTGGAAATGGTAGAGAAGCGATGAAAAGCGTGGCATCATGGAATCGGGACATACTCAGCAGACTTGGTCGACGGGCGTGAAGCGCCTTGGTAGCCGATGACGGAGTGGAGGCAGCGGATGACGGGGAATCTGAGTAAGAGCTGCCGTGGGAGCTGGCCATGGGCTTTGGTGTGCAGAGGCCGTCGTTGGCGCGACGCGTGGGAATGGTAATGGACGACGACATGTTTGTATTCGGCCTCGGAATCGAGAAAAAGTTTGTATGGTGCGAGAAGTCGGTGGTGGTTGAAGGTTGCGAGTTGACTCGACGGCTGGCTGGCTGGCTTGGGTCGTCGGCTTGTCTGGGCCCCGCAGTGATGTGACCAGGATAGCGGTACTGGGTGGCCCCTCAGGTGACGACTTAGTTAGTGCCCGGGAGGGTAGATAGGATGGACGACGGAATGCGGATGAAGGGAGCGAGCGAAGAGATGTGGTCGACGCGAGAGAAGAAGAAAAGAAGCACAGGCAAAGGCGCAAAACGAGGGAAGCTGTTCAATATATGGGTGAGAGGTGGAAGAAGAGGAAGAAAAAGGGTTGGGCCGACGAGAGTTCACGGCTCCAAGTCAGGTCACGTACGGATACCTGGCTATGGTTAGCGCCAGGCAGTATTTGGTAGGGCCAGGCAGAGTGCATGACTGCCTAATAAAACCCACCCACTCAGCCTGTGACGCCCGAGGTTGAACAAGCTCCGGCATCAGCTTACCACGGGTAGTTCTAATAGCTTGCTACCAAATACCTAACAAGTTCCCATAAGCGATATCTGCATCCTGGACTTTTTCTATCCTTCCTGACTCGCAAACACCGCTCACAGTCACTGCCGTCACTGCCGTCACTGCTCGCCGCAAAGAGGAGCCGTTGAGCTTTGAGGCTTGTCTTGGTGGGGCTCTTCTTGCGATTGCACAGATGTACCGACAGTATGGGACTCTGCAGCAATCGGTACCTCTCTGTTCCCACTGCCGCAAATGGATCCCTGATCGGGGCCCCGGTACCTCACCTTGATAGCGTCTTGCAGGCTCCTTGTGGAGGCTAGCGCCGTCCTTAGCGTACGGGGAGGGAGACGCGTGCAAAAAGCAATCAGCAAGTTCAATGTCGGCATGTAATTTGCATTGAATCATGTTGAATTGAGAGGTGGAATTATTGCTGCTTCTGCTGTAACTTGGTCGTTTGGATTCATGCTGTAGTTAAGTTGTCAGTGACGCAATGCCGACTCCACTACTCGAGACGAGGGACCCAGTAATATCGCCCGTCCCGTTGAATCCTCACCAAAGACACGTCGCGTGGGGAAGGAATAAAAGCATAAACCGCCAAATTTGAGAGAGACGCGATAGTCCGACTACTCGGGTTTGATCATCAAGCTACTATTACTCGATATTGCACCTCTCCTGCCGAAATCATCGTCGTCCCCTGCATGTGTCCCGCATCGGAACAATATCCTTCCGCAGCCTTACTCGACGTGTTTCCCCTCAATGCAGTATTGTCGCTGTGGACCATGTTTTGCAACAACAACGAAAGAGACGAGAGCACAAAATAATTCGCATTGGCCCCGACGTTTTCCACCAAGGACAAGCTTGTCGTTTGCACAGCGCCAGGAACGATGTACCCTGCGCTGGCCTAGAGAGGGCGTCTCCATCTGCACCAGGGTCGTGCGAACCGACCATTTCTACCACCCTCTCATGCACGTCCGGCCATATACCAGCAATGTCTTTTTCCATTATCCGCTTTTCGGGCCACTGCGACGACCACACTCCGGAACTGACAGACAAGTACACTGTGCGGCGGAAGAACTGGGCGCCCCGCGCCAGGACCGGCTGCTTTACATGTCGGTTCGTACACGGCCTTTTGATGTTGCACTGCAACTTGACCAATGAGAATCAACCAGCTAACAGGGAGATACATCCAGTGGTCGCCGTGTCAAATGCGACGAAGCAAGGCCTGTCTGCAATCGCTGTACCAAGGCTGGATTTCAATGCCGCGGTTATGGAGCCGCTTGGCCAGCCGATGAAATGCTCATCAAGGTGAGTACTACGACGGCCTAACGGAAACCGCGTCCCAAACCTGTTGGTGACCTGGCTAGGATCCCACAATCTCCATCGAAGCAGCACCCCCGCGATGGATGGAGATGGAAGCACTTCGCTATTGTACGTGATTTCTACCATTCATCTCTTACCAATTCTCTCCTACAATTCATGTACAGCCACGGCTTACAAATCCTCTGTCAAACAATGCAGTTTATTCCGTCATCAAACCGCGCAGTCCCCCAGGTCTTGTTGGTCCCCATCTAGACCACTGGGCGTACAATGGCACATCATTTATTTGCACCATCGTTTGTGAGAATCTGTCCATTATACAGAAAAGCACTCTCAACTTCACGCCACCTGGGCAAGATCCCTCCCTGTCCAAACTCTGGGCAGCTTACCATCGATACCTGGTCATGTACATATCTTGGATCAACGAAAAAATAAGTGAAGAAAGCACACGTGCTTTCAGCGGCATCATGCATTTGGTACTACTTGAGCTGAAACAGCCTTCCAAGATGTGGCAAACGCATCTTAAAGGCTACCTGGCCCTCGTGCAACATCTGGGTGGCGTGGAAGCAATACTGAAACGGCCCATACCTCCAAAAGGGAGTTTCTCTCTCATTCTACTGTAAGTAAATTGGCAGTAAGACTGACAAATACACTTTCATCTTGGCCGCTTGTCGAAAATTGTACTAAAATGCCTAAAATATCCAGACACGGCATCTTAAACAATACAACAAGCCCGTTGCACAACCAAGTACGCGGCTTTGATTGCATGACCGACGATCAAATAAAGAATATATATGAAGCATATACAAATTTTGACAAGGCCTCCCCCGCAGATGTATTTCTAATCATCATTCACATCACTCGGTTACGAGCTCAAATCGCTTCCAAGGCATCTACGAAGCCCGCAGACATTGGTCCGACCGTCGGAGACTTGCTTGATCGTTTATGCAGTTTTCAGGTAGACTCGTGGATGCGCGATAGAGAATTGGAAGACCCTGATGCATCCAGAATCCTGGCCCATATCTATCAAGTCGCGGCAGGACTGTACGGTATCTTGACGCTTCCACCATCCGCCGTGGCATCCTGGGCAAGGCAAGCCGGATACCAGAAAACGCCTGGCCTAGATATCTATCACAGCGTACGCAAGCTGTATGCGCTGGATTTGATGGCTCAGTTGAGGCATGCTCGCTCCGCTCTGCTAGATGCCGAGGGTCTGGTATGGCCATTGGTGGTGCTTGGCGTTGCGGCAGCATATGACACCAGCGCAAAGGACAAGGATTGGATTGCCCAGCAGCTGTTCGAGATCTGGCTGCTGCCGAACAATCATTTTGCGCCCATCACCTGCCGGCGAAAGCTACAAGCGTTTTGGTCTTCAGGGAAAACGGCCTGGGATGATTGCTTTGATGAGCCCGTCCCGAGCAGCTGATCCGTCTTCCACCTGTACAGGACATGCGATGTATTCGAGAGGCCGGTTCTCACACCAAATACCCACGTCATATTTTACATTGATTCAACCATTCTATACACATCTATTCAATGCACATGGTTCCACGCCGCAATATTCGCCAGACGCTTAATCTCATCCAGCTCCTCGCGTCTCTGCACCCAGCTCGTCTCCTTCATACGCAGCTGCGCCGTCGTGTTGGCCATGTTGACGCCCAGCACCTTTTCCACGTACTTGGGCAGCTCCGTGTTGTCGCGGTTGCCGCCAATCAGCGCCTTCATCTTGCCGAGCTGCTTGGCCGCGCCGTACAGGTTGACGTCGACGCTCGTGTGGCCCGTCGTCGACCAGTTGATGCCGGCCCTGGCCGCGAGCGCCTTGCCCATGGCTACGATGAGCGCGTCGCTGCCGCTCTTCTTGTACGTATCCATCATACCGTCGACGAGCGTCTCCGTCGCGTTGGAAAGGCCGTACTGCGGCAGCAGCTCGTTCCACAGGTACGCCTTGGCGTCGCCCTTGTACGCGCCTAGCAGGTCGACCAGGTACTCGCTCGTCTTGGTGGCGGCCGCCAGCGGGCGCGGATCCCACTTGCCCGGCAGCGTCAGGCCGCCCGTCTCGTGGTCCGCCGCCGACAGAAGCTGCGTGTCCGGGTGCGCGGCGACGTAGTCTTTCAGGTACGCCATGACCTTGTTATACATGAGGATGTCGTGGATATGACCGGGGGCGTCGTTGGAGTGGCCCGCGTGGTCGATGCGCGAGGCTTCAATCATGATGAAATAGCCCTGATCTGCGCCCTGCGACGCCGCCTCGAGCGAGTCCAGCGCCATCTTCGTCATGTCCAGCAGTGACGGCTCCTTCTTGTCGTCACGGTCCAGCTCGTACGCCATGTGGCTGCTGGCAAACAGACCCAGGAACGGCAGCGGCAGCTTGCCGTTGACCGCAGCACCATCAAACGCGGCGCGGTCGCCGGCATACTGGTAGCCCTTGTCCTTGGCCCACGCGACCAGGTCGACGTCGTCGGTGCGCTTGCCGCCGGCCTTTTTGGGGAGGTACTGGCGACGGCCGCCGCCGAGCACGAGGTCGAGGTACTTGCCAAACGGGTGGGAATAGCCGATCTGCTGCGCGGCAATCTCGTTCTCCGAGTTGCGGTCGAGAACGTGCGCGCAGTAGCATGCCGGCGTGGCGTGGGTGATGCGCGACGTCGCGATGAGACCCGTCTTGAAGCCGCTCAGGTGCGCGGCCTCGAGGACGGACCCGACAGGTTGGCCGGCCTCATCCACGGCAATGGCTGCGAACGTCAATTTCCAACTTGTGTAAATATGATTTAGGAAAACGTACCGCCGTTGTAGGTCTTGATGCCGCACGCGAAAGCGGTGGCAGACGCCGCCGAATCGGTGACGAGGTTATCCGCGGCCTGCGTGCGCACCGTACCAATGACCTAGCTATACGTTAATACAAATTTGAACCAATCGTCTTCTTGCGTATAATGCAAAACCCCACCATCTTATCGACGCCAATCTGCGCCGAGTTGGGCTTGCCCGGCGTGCTCTGCCCCGTCGTGATACTCTCGTAGTCGCGCGCCATGGTCTGCGACGTCGGCCCGTAGCCGTCGGGCACCACGTAGATGAAGCTGCGCGCGCGGGGCACGCACGAGGCGTCGCCGAGGCCGCCGAGGAGCACCAGGGCGCCGGCGACGACGACGGAGGAGAAGCGGTACAGCATGATTGTGAATAGTGGCTATAGGCAGGAGAGAGCTGTGTCTAGCCAGGAATAAAAACGATGAAAGTGAACGGGGAGTACTGCAGTATTTATTCATGTGCCCACGTTTTCTGTCAACTTGGCATGGCGCGCCGAGATGGGTAGGTGCTTTTGATGTAAAGCTTGGCGAGCCAAGACTTTTACGACGGTGGCAACGCTCTGGCACGACGCCGCTGACATGAGGGCATCTGCTGTGTAGGAAGCACCCCCCATCCGCGCGGTGGAGAGGAAATGTCGAACGGTATGCTTCGTAGCGTTGGGATTGGGTATTAAGCATAAGTTGGGTGGTGGGCTTGGAGTGGAGGACGAGAGATGGGGAAGCGTGTGGAAAGCGGGCAAGAGTGGAGGTGGAATCCGCCGGCTGTCCAGGAAGAGAGCACGTGGGCAACTGCATGTTTATGGTAATGTTTCTCAAAGGAGAAACCGAGCTGATAATATCATCTAATTTTTAATAGATCCTGGTGGTGGTGGTGGCGGTAGGTTGTAATGGTTGAAAGCCAAACACCAACACGCATGCAATTGGAACCTGTTGGCACTACATCGATAAAATCTCACCGCGGTCAAACGTGTAAGATGCGGAGAAGACGATTGAAAGAGAATATCATATTGTCCTGGGAAAGCTACTGGGGTTTGAGTGACCAGTGTAAGCCGCCTCGCAGCAACCATTCATTAATAAACACGGCGAATCCGTCATCGAACAGCTTTTAAACAAAGGTCAGCGCATCTCCGCCGTGACATTCCATGCGTCTCCTCTCCAGCCTTATTTCCCAGACTGTTTTATTACGCGCGTGCCCGCCAACAAACTGCCAAGAATACCTTGACCAAACCCCAGCCCACTAACAGCGACGATTGCCGCACGTGTATCTTGGCGTTATTGGACACAGATTTTAACAAGTACATGGAGAAAAAAAATTGGTCAGGCTTTTATTGTCAAGTGTGAAATGGCCTGATATTTCAGGGCCATGCGCGCAGTTTTACATGTTATTCTTGTGTGTCTTTGCCCGTGACCTGCTGCCGCCGAGCTGCAGCGCAATGGTGGGAAATACACTGACACCCACGAGCAGCGCAACGGCGACGCCGGCGCTTCCCTTGCCCGTGGCGGCAAACATTTGCGGAAACCTGTGACAGGTGTTAGATTGGTGGATTACCCAACGGGAAGGAAAGAAAAAGGAACCGGGAAAGCTTACCAGAATGGACCAATGAAACCCCAAATCTGTCTTACAAACGTGATAAAGACACCGACGCTCGCCGCATCATCCGGATAGCAGTCCACCGCATAGTTGACGAGGATCGTCGTCACGAACTGGCTGCCCGCCGCCGCGATACCCGCGCCCACAATCGGACTGACATTGTACACCGTCAGCTGCAGGCTCATGACGAGAAACACGACGATGCCGCAAATCGCCCACGCGTAGCCCACATAGCTCAACCACAGGCGACGCTCGGGCGGCGGTCGCTGTCCGCCGAGCTCCTTCGCGCCGCCGCGCGCCATCCAGTACGCCGACGCCGTCGTGCCCAGCGCCTCGCCGACGAGGCTGCCGACCATGAGCCCGAGGAACTGCAGGCCGAGCGCTTGCGGGCCGAAATGGAACTTTTCGGCAAACAGCTGCGGGATCTCGACCGTCGTCATGACGCTGCAGAAGAGAAACGTCATGGCGTGGCTGGCGGCGGGCACGGCGACCCGCCAGCGTGCGGCGTAGGCGAACGGCTGCACGACTTCGAGGGCGGAAAAGGGCGTGGGATCGATGCGCCGCAGGGCGAGGCGGTGCGGGACGGGTGCGGCGGCGGCGTCGCCACGACCGCGGATATATCTGGTCTCTGATCCGAGGGTCAGATATAAGATGAATTGGACGACGTTGGTCTGGGCTCAAGTTAGCACATTTTCTCTGCTGCTGGGAAGCCGTCTGAACTCACAATGGCAAGCGTCCAGAAGATCCATTCGTATCCGACCCTTTCCACCACAAAACCAAAGATGAACGGCGCCAACGGCACGCCGACGGTGAACATGAGCGTCCACACGCCCATGTACCGCGCGCGCTCCCTTGCAAAGAACATCTCCTGCACCGTGCCGCTGCCCAGCGCGGCCGCCGGCGAGATGAAGAGGGCGCCGAGCGCGCGGCACGCCGCCAGCGCGCCGTAGCTGTCGCTGCGGGCGCTGCCGATATTCGCCGCGATGCTGCCGAGCAGGGACAGCGTGTAGATGGGCAGGCGGCCGTAGCGCTTGGCGAGCGGGTGCCAGAGCAGTGGCGCGCCGCCGAGGATGGCGATTTGCAGCGACGTCATGTACGACGCGGCCTGGATGGTGACGCCGAGATGCACGGAGATGTCCTTGAAGGCGGGGATGACGGAGGACGCGGTGAAGGAGCAGATGCCCGAGTGAAGGGCGACGAGCACCAGGTTGATGATTTTCTGACAGTTTCTTGTAAGCTTGGTTGGGTATAGATTCAAGGGCGAGTGAGTGAGTGTACCTTGCTCTGAGGCCAGTTGAGAGGATCAGCTGGTGTGGGATCAGGCAATGGCTCCAAGTTAACGGTGCCATGCCGATCGAGAAGAAACTTGGCGTGAGCGGCGGAAACGCCGTTGCTGCCGAGTTCCTTGGCTTGCGACTCCGTATCGTGAGCATGCTCCGCCTGGACGCCGTGCGACTTCTCACTTGCCATGTTGCATTCGTACGAGGGGGTTATATCAGCTTCACTAACAATCACAACGGTACGTTATTAAAAAAGAAAACCACCTTTCTGATTTTCGTCCAACGAAGGAAGAAGGTAATTATATCCCACGCAGCAGACCCAGGTTCCCCTCGCTGGTTGCGTTGCGGAACTATATGCGGCACCTGGGGGCGGGTTTTCTCAACGCCTTCCCGGTCTGTGAGTAAGATGAGATGACCATTGGCCGCGTCCTCTGCAGACGGTGGAACGGCCTGGGGTACGACTTTGGGCATGGCGCATCAGATCCCCCGACGCGCCCTCGCGCCCTCGAACGACTTGTGCTGCAGTGCAACCCCCGCCAGGGACTAGCGTGATCGGCACCTGGGGACGGGAGTTGTCTGGTATTGCCAGCTTCATTTTTGTGGCTTGACGAGTGAAATGATAACGGGTAATGATGAGGAAACACTTGACGGACGAGGCCGAATCCTGTAGCTCCGTGTAATTCTCGAATGGCGGCAGTTGATTGAGTTTCAGACACCTTCCAGCAAAGGTTTGAGTGGAGTGCAGCGTGAAGCAGCGTAGTTGCGATGATGGATTCTAACAGCAAACAAGAATTTAAGAATTGACTTCACAAATAAGCACGGATATTTTTAATAATTTAAAGCCGTTAGATCTCTCAGATCGTGGCAGCCATGTATTCTCTTGGCTTCGCTGGTGCACCACGTAGAGGTGCTG
The DNA here is from genome assembly GCA_002796755.1 of Paracorniculantispora psalliotae. Classification (NCBI taxonomy): domain Eukaryota; kingdom Fungi; phylum Ascomycota; class Sordariomycetes; order Hypocreales; family Cordycipitaceae; genus Paracorniculantispora; species Paracorniculantispora psalliotae. The sequence continues at coordinate 810,561 of PHFE01000008.1, forward strand.
CACGTGACCGCGTTAGTCAGCGCAGGTTGCCGCGACGCTGCGTAGCTCTTGGACGCCTAGCCAGGTAGCTTACCCTTGGAAACGCATCCGCTCACCTCGCCATCACCAATCCCTTCAATCGACCAGGCGTTGCACCCGCGCCGTGTTGCGAGTTACGACAAGCGTACTACTATCCTAGCGAACCGCAAAACAACACGAAATACGCCAAACTCCCCCGGCCAAACGATCAGTCACGATGGGCGACGTCGCAGTCGAGAGCCCTGCCAACCACGCGCCAGCTCACAAAAAGGCTGCGCCGTCGATAATCCCGACCATTGACCACTTTGAGGGTCTGTCGACCGAAGGAGGAGATGACTACGCCACACTGAAGAAGCTTCAGCGACAATTAGAGTATGTGGCCAGCCAGCTCTGGAGCGAGGATGAGAGTGGCAACGTGCTGACATGATGCAGATACATTCAACTACAGGAGGAATACATCAAGGATGAGCAAAGGTTTGTGATGGAAACATGTTTGTAAGGAATGTGTCTGACAATTTGCAGGAGTCTGAAGCGCGAGCTTGTCCGCGCCCAGGAAGAGATTAAGAGGATTCAGAGTGTACCGCTGGTTATTGGCCAGTTCATGGAGGCGATTGACCAAAAGTACGTGCGACGACAAGACGCATCGAGCCACCCGCTAACAGTTCTAGTACCGGAATTGTGCAGTCTAGCACCGGCAACAACTATGTCGTGCGCATTCTCTCGACCCTCGACCGCGAACAGCTCAAGCCCTCTTCGTCGGTCGCCCTCCACAGACACTCCAACGCCCTGGTCGACATTCTGCCGCCCGAGGCCGACTCGTCGATTGCCATGCTGGGCGCCGACGAAAAGCCCGACGTGACGTACGCCGACGTCGGTGGTCTGGACATGCAGAAGCAGGAGATTCGCGAGGCCGTCGAGCTGCCCTTGACGCACTTTGACCTGTACAAGCAGATTGGTATCGACCCCCCGCGCGGTGTCCTTCTCTACGGCCCGCCCGGTACCGGCAAGACCATGCTGGTCAAGGCGGTCGCCAACTCGACGACGGCCAGCTTCATCCGCGTCGTCGGTTCCGAATTCGTGCAAAAGTACCTCGGTGAAGGTCCCCGCATGGTGCGCGACGTCTTCCGCATGGCCCGGGAGAACTCGCCGTCCATCATCTTCATTGACGAGATTGACGCCATTGCCACGAAGCGATTCGACGCCCAGACCGGCGCCGACCGCGAAGTGCAGCGTATCCTGCTCGAGCTGCTGAACCAGATGGACGGCTTCGACCAGACGTCCAACGTCAAGGTCATCATGGCGACGAACCGCGCCGACACGCTCGACCCGGCGCTGCTGCGTCCCGGCCGTCTCGACCGCAAGATTGAGTTCCCGTCGCTGCGCGATCGTCGCGAGCGCCGCCTCATCTTTTCCACCATTGCCGGCAAGATGAGCCTGGCCCCCGAGGTGGACCTCGACAGCCTGATTGTGCGCAACGACCCGCTGTCGGGTGCCATCATCGCGGCCATCATGCAGGAGGCGGGTCTGCGCGCCGTGCGCAAGAACCGTTACAACATTATCCAGAGCGATCTCGAGGACGCGTACTCGAGCCAGGTCAAGGGCACGAGCGAGGACAACAAGTTTGACTTTTACAAATAAGCGTGTACGATGGAGGGATGGGGAATGGTATGGGTTGGTGTATCCATATGCTAGTGTAAAATCAGATATAGAAGATTTTATGGCGACATGACTGTCTTTGTGCATATGTGCATATTGTGTTGTGCTGTGTAGAGTGTCATGTACATGGCTCCGCCGTTGATATCAACGGTTGCTCCCTGCCTTCTTTTATCCGTCACATCCGGGGTGATGATCTAGCGGCCATACGTATTTGTATATGCAATTAGCGGTTTTTCCCCATCGAAATGGACGCGAGCAATCGTTTTGTGTGTTATTTGACGTATGCTCCGCGCGCGCAGAGGACGGCGAAGGCCGAGATAAATGTCGCGGAGACAGGCAGCATTGGAGACGTAAACAGGACGATGGGATTCTTAAGCGTGGATGGTAACTAAAATAAAGACGGAAGGCTAGTGCATCTTTGAGAATGTATCTATTAAATAATATAAGAAGGTGTGGGAGGTGCTGTTAGCCTTGTAGAATGGAGCGGGCGGGAGTCGAACTCAACGCCACCACACACAGAGTGGCCCTATATAAATTAAAATAAACCACACTGCTGATACATACGACCATAGACGTCAGAAAATTCGGGATCCCGTCTGCTCTCCCATAGACAAGCTGGCGATCGGCAGATTAGTAGTTGGGTCGGTGACGACCAGC
>PHFE01000008.1:812918-830714 GCA_002796755.1 Paracorniculantispora psalliotae
GCTCTATTTTTGTCAAGGTTTTCTGCTGTTTTGTGGAGTTTGGTGGAGAGGGCGACCGCCGGCACAGAGCAGCATGTAAGTCATTTGCCAAACCCTACGCCATGTGAACATAAGCAGTCAATTAAGTAATACTGAGAGAATTATCTCTTTTTTGTCCTTTTGTTGTGTAATATACGGTGTCGGTGTATTTATATTAGAATTGGCAATAATTACAGCTCCGCCTCAGTTCGCGAGTCTCGCCCCGCACTTTGTTTCAGCATCCAATCTCATTCTGTTGGCTTGCTTTCCATAATCACGGTCTAGCTTCTGTATTGGCTTCAATGATATTTCCAGTGTTCAAGCCGGGTATGTGGGTCGGCCTTTGCTTTGGTGTTTTGAACTGAACACACATGGTGCCAAGAGCAGCGTATCAAGTGGAGCAAGACGAGCTTGCTATTTCACATAATCGAACATTAATTGCGTTTGCAACACTGCGAAAGAATTTCCGTCCATAATCATGGGAAGCGCTAGCGCGGCGCAAGGCTCGTGACCATCCGGCTATTGCAACTACTTGTTTCACTTGGCAAAACGAAGAGTGGTATAGGATGACTCGATTCTTTGGGTCGAGGCGGAAATAAAGCTTCTAAATTATTTGCAAATATTTAGCTATCAAAGTCTATATCACTCGTGCTCCGCCAAGAATGATACGTCCGAAAATTCCGTGTTCCTCAACCGCCTTAAACGACGCTCCTCGCGTTTCTCCTCAGCTTTGGTATGCAATCTGTCCTTCAGTTCACTCATATCCTTTGCAGGTATAATATCGGGATCAAATTCCGATATTACAGTCCAGATGCCGCCCTGTTCATGCTTGGACCCATTCACCTCTTGGACGAACGCATCCAGACAGTCCCTAGTCAAAAGGCAAACCTATCCGTATCGGTTTTGACTCGCGGTCCCAACGGCGAGAGGGTCAAAGGCTGCAAAAAGGTCTAGAAGCTCACACGGTGTTGGGAATTTCCCAGTGAAGCACCTGACTCTGGCAGTGTAGGGATACAGCTCCCTGGGCTTCGGTATTGTACCGTTCCATAGTCTCCGTTCCGACGGGTAATTTTTGCGCTTTGCTCGCCGTTTCCGAGCCAATGTAGAGCTGTTACTAGCGGATAACGCGATGTCCAGATGCCGATAGACAGCAGATGACGGCAAGAAATGATACAATAGGGCCGCGACACGGACGGTATCTGTGGCGGCCCGGTGTCTGCCCTGCAGACTGTGGAGGTCTTTCTTGTCCTTTCCGTATCCGCAGGCTCTCAGCGTCTCGTTCAAACCAGGTTTGTCCACTCCGCTGGCAAGTCTAGCCAATTCCTGGAGGTCAAGCCAAGATATGGGTACGGGGCTAAGTGAAAAGGCAGATAGACACCCCTTTTACCAAATTAGGACTAAAAAGCTTATATAATAAGTTATTAGAGTAATAAAATAGTTTGAAGATCTGAAAGTACCACTGCGCTGGACCAAAAGTGCTTAGCACTGGGGCCAGGATTCGGCTCTGTATAATAGAGGTGTTAACGCGAGAAATAAACGATCACCCGCTCTCTCTACCCACCATCCCCCCTATTAAAATGATCACTTGGAAATCCATAGATTGGGGTGCTATACGATTAAAATGCTGTAGCCTTCAGTGGCTACTACAGTAACTTCACCACCACCACCGCCCACATAGCCACACTTACTCGGATGAAAGTGAAAACGCGGTTTGCCGGCATGTACAGAGTTAATCAGTCGCGATTTGGATTCAGAATGAAAGAGTTCAGCAGGCTCCTCGTTTTTTCGCGGTTGTTTCATCAGCACGTTCTTATATTTAACTCAATTTATTATCATATTTTGATTCCTACATATCTAGAACGCATCATTCGCCCAGGAGAGGTAGTTTGTATCCTCTTGCTTCCAGTAATGATCGACATGATGGGTCAGTGAGAACTCTTGGGCTAGCGCAGTCAATTGGGGAGAGGCCCTTGTTATCTCGTGCTTGTAAATCAGCTCCAAAATCTACTAGTAGTCGAAAGACGCGCGGATTCCTTTGCCTGGCCGCGTATTGAAGTGGCGTGCAGCCGTTACGATCAGCCTTGGACACGTCGATCGAGCTGCCGCCTTTGGTGAGGAGCAACTTGATTACACGAAATCTAGCTTCCCTCACCGCATGAACTAGCGGCGTCTGCCCGGTTGAGTCAACAGCATTGAAGTCTGCTCCTGCACGGCCTAGGGCGCCGATGTTCTCTGATACAGCATGACGACAATCTGTTTTCATGGCGATATGAAGGGCAGTATCGCGGGAATTCCATACCGCTGCATGAACATCAGCACCGAGATTAATAAGCTCAGTAACGTCTAGACCCCTATCAACACGCTCATGGAGAATGGTGTAGCCGTAGTGATCCCGTGCCTCCAGATCGGCGCCGTGCTGCACTAGGATGCGCATAAAAGAAGGATCCTTTTTCCTGACAGCGAAATATAAAGGTGGCATTCCTTCGTTACCGTTTTGGTTCGGATCAGCCCCCATAGCTAGTACAGCCGCTACAATATCCAAGTGGTCCGATGCGACCGCCAAGAGTAGCACTGTCATGCCGCCGTCGTCGTAAGCATTCACATTTGCTCCCTGCTCCAATAAAAGCCGCACAGCAGCCATGTTTGACTTGCTGATAGCATGCATCAACGGCGTTCTTCCATGAAGATCCTTGGCATCCAAGTCGCTCGTCGCCAGTATCAAGGGTCGCAAGAATAGCCCAGTGGCCACTTCTGCATCACACTGAAGAGCGACATGTAGGGGTGTTTTTTCGCTGACGTTGCAAAGATCCGTGTTGGATTTGCTCTCAATTAAAAATGCAACAACATTGCTGTTTCCTCTGTTACAAGCATGGTGTAAGGCAGAGTCGCCATTTGCGTCTTGAGCGTTCACATCTACTCCCAACTCAATAAGAGCCGAGGCGCAGATTAGCATGCTCTGCTCACAGAAGAAATGGAAAGGTGTCCAACCTGGTGTCGAGCAAGCAATAGTTGCCTGACGCAAGCGTCGCGCATAGTCTACCCATAAAGTCCATAGCGTCTGGTTGCTCTCTGCTAGGCGCTCCATCACACGAGCCGGAGCAACCCCGCCAACTGATGCTTCACGCACGTGGTGAAACAGCGCGGGCACTGCGTAAAACAGAAATGGGTTTTTCCTTCGCGACACTTCTGTGAGATGGCGAGCTATGTATGGAGTCTGGACGATAAACGCCATGCAAATCTCAGCGAGGCTTGCATGCCTCTCAGCAATAGATTTACGAGGCCCAAGGCGCTCTAATGTTGCGAACCCATCATGAGCCATGAAGAATTCTCGGACAGATTCGTGAATAAACTGAATAGGATTTAGCCATGGTGATTCATGCCTTTCTACCAGTGACTGCGACTGGGATGATAATTCAGGAGATGAGATCGACGAACCCATACAAATGAGCTTCAGGCCTCCTCTCTCTGACTTTATCTCTTCACTTTCCTCTTCCGATAACGGCATAAAGACGAATTTGCTATTCTGGCACTCATCTTCGCCGAAATCATCGGAGTAAAAGTCATCTTTATCGTCAGAATCATCGCTGGAGTTTTGCGACTCATTGCCGGAACTTGCAGAATTGTCACTGGAGGTTCCTGAATCATCGCCCGAGATGCCACAATCATCGCTTGGATTTTGATAATCGGTGCTGGAATTTTCGTAATCCGTGCTATTATCCCCAGAATAATCACCGTCTTCCGATTCAAGAATAATGTTTTCATCTTCCGATCGAGGCGGAAGGAAATCCCAGACATTCACTACATGGCTGTCGTGAACCGGAAGAGGGGTCGGCGCCTCGTCGAAATCGGTCGCAGGAATTTCAGCAAGGCCCCGTGTGTAGAATCGCAGCGAAGTCATAAACTCATCAATGCTGCCCTTCATGCACCTTTGTGACTGCCACCATGGAATTCTATCATCCGCACGTTCAAGCTTTTCCGGGTCGACAGTCAGAGCTTGGCGAAGCACGTCTTTGCGCATCGGGCGATGGGCTAAAAGAATCCACTGGAATATGGTCGCGGCTGTCTGCATCTCCATGCTGGAAGTCATGTTCTGGAAGAGCGCCCGGAAGAGAGTCTCAAGGTCCCCAGGAAGCTCGTTGAGCTTGGCTTCCAGATCAATATCCATTGCTTCGTTATCCAAGCATTCGTTTAAGATATCAACCACAAGAACCACCCATAGAAATACTCCTTCAGCTTTTTCTGCAACCTTTTCAGCGAAATATTTTGCCCGATCGTCGCGGTCTTTGCTCATGAGTTTTGCATGTACAAATTTAATAATATCGTCGCTATTAAAGTCTTCGGTGGCGATTTGTGGGCAGTCTGGAACCTTGATATCTGGATAATGTCGGCTAGATAAGCAGACTTTTAACTTTCCAGCCTTTGTTGCATCTCGAAAGAAGTGAACCAGCTCGTATGCCACTCGATATGGCGTTTTTCCTTCTTCCTTGCCACTCTCGTCCAAGGCATCAATAAATATCATTGCTTTTCTAGCATGCGGAATGTTGCCCTGGTAGGCGGATTTGAAGAAGGATTGAAGTTCTTCTAAATGCCATGCCCATCTACCATGAGTTGATGCACGTTTCTGTTTCCACTTGATTATGAACGCAGCCAGGAGCGCTCTATCTTGCTGAATCAAGTCGTGGAGCAAAGTCATAAAAAGCCCAAGCGCTGATCTCTGTAGTGGAATGTTGCTTCGATGAGTAAAGAAGAAGCCAGATACAGAGAAAGATGATGTCACTGAGAGGGTTTTGGCCTGCTGGAGACCTTCCTTTATGAGCGTTGATTTGCCAGATCCAGGCTTTCCTCTCACCCAAAGGAGACCGCGGCGCTCCTGCAGTTGCATATCGTCGTCCCAATAGCTCCAATCCACAAAGGACCTATGCTTAAATAGCCAATTACCCGTGTTTTCGAGAGCTGGCGCGATGTCAACCTGACGACTCTCTATCTGTTCAAAGTATAATGTCTTTATGCATTCCTCTCTAAGCTGCAGGTCCTGCTGTTGTACCCTGCGAAGAGAGAGTAAGATGGCTTCTTGAAGCTGGGAATAGCCTTGTTCATCGCCTTTTGAAAAGCGGAAGAAGCCATACAAACTGGCTAAGATCGATGCTTGGAGGCTGTGCCCGTCCAGTGTAGCAGCTCGCTTTGGCACAACATACCCGGTATGCTCGTCTAATGATGGAAATAAGCGCATCTTGCCTTCTGCAAATGTTTTGACCCCGAAATCATATTTCTCTCTTTGGTTCAAAAATGATCTCTGACATGGCCCCAGCTTAGTATCAATCTCATGAGCAGTAAATGATGCTGATGCTTTGACCGAGTGCTTCTCAACTGCTAGCCGGATAATATCGGCAAATGCTAGCATATCTCCGTCGCCTCTATGAGGAGTTCCCAAGAAGATGACATCAGCGGTATAATTTACAACGTCCTTTCTGGTTATTTCGTTGCTGCTATCTGCTAATCGCAGTGCTTCTTTTAGGAGAATACCACCAAGGCTATGCGCGATGAAGATGGTGCTTCTGCCAATTGGTCGTGTGTCGATCAACTCCTGAAGAAATAGTCCTGCCTTTGACAGAAACTCCTCTAAATTGAAATCTTCTCTGAGGTCAAATCCCCAGATCAGGACACGAGCAGGATTAGGGGCAGAGCAGTCCTGAGGGAGGAGCGTCTTGGGCCAGAACTTGCCCAACGTTGCCGAACGAGCTTCACTTCTCGCGGAAGGTGACCAGGTTCGCCACGGGTCTCCATCAAGTCCCGGTATCAATACTATATCTGCAATAGCGTCTGCGGGATTATGAATAATCGTAAATGCGGTTGGCCTGATCGTGAGTGCATTGATCCACGCCTTGCTCCTGTTCTTCAGCGCTGTCTCTTCATTCCTCTTGAGGAAATTGAGCAGCTCTGAATAGTTCTTTGCGTCCAAAGCGGATTGATTCTTGAATATCAGCCGAGATTTTGGAATATCCAAGAGTTCTACTTCGAGATCATCGAAGTTGTTTGATGTGGCCCAATAATGAGCCCCAATGTTGTCAATTCGGTCATTACGCTTGAACACCAGCAGTTCCCGATTTCCCATAGCATAGTCGAACAGCTTGACCTCTTGTGTCAGCTGCGCCAATCTATCCTCGATAGCTTCCGTAATACCATGGGATAATACTTTGGCCTTAGGGCCAGCTGCATCTTCAAAGGCATTGATGATGCTGCGTCTTGTTGGTACATCAACTACCACTAACGACTGTATTGACTTGTAAAGTTTCGCCAAGGTTGTGTTTTTCGAGTTTTGACTCTGTTGAGCTTTTATTACAGCCTGCGCTGCGACAAGAGCACCGTATCGGTTGCCGATAAGCACTACTGGGCGGCGAAGTTCCTCGGGCGTGCGTCGAATATTCGGCAACATATCGAGAAACTGTTCGCAGTGCGAGTGTATCGTTCTGATTCCTTCGGTCGCAAAGTCTGACTGATATCCAAAGGTGAAAATGCGGCAATGGGGAAGGTCCCTTTCTAGCAGCTCTCGCAGCCAAGCGCCTGACTCATTGCCCGTTCTTGTCCAAGAGGCATAGGGATGCTGGTTCAGGTCGGGTATTGCAATTATGCTACAGACTAGTTAGTATAGCTATTTGGCGAGTTATATGGCATCTTACTCCATATTGATGACCTCAGTGGGTGAATTTGCAAAGAGTTGTGTGTATCCATAAAAGCTGCGATCAACGGCAACACCCTCAGCATCAACGTTGAGTAATGAACGAATCACATCAGAGGATAGTATATGCGCATCGTCCAAAAGAACAATAGAACCTTGATCATCGTCGGATATAGGCACCACGCGAAGGTTGGGGGAAATGGAGCTCAGAGCTTGTCTCGCTTGCTTAGCTGTTTCAGAACAAAGTCCTTGGATTCTGTAGCAGCCATACTCGCTCTCTTCTATGCCGGATTCAAACGTTGCGATGGCTCCTCCAGAGGATGCGATTTCGAGATTAAATAGCCGCGTCGGGTCATTTGAAAGGCATAGCGAACTTGAATAAGTAGAAACAACCCATTTCGTCTTGGATAATGGATGCATAACTACACTCAGAATCAGCTGCCAAAGGGCATCATAATGCGCGCCGGACACGTCTAGTACACTAATGATGAAGTGTACCTGCGGAGTATCAGGAGCGCACAGCATATCATGTAACAGCCGAGATAAGCTGTTCGACGTCTTTGAATCTCCTTCAGTAAAGCAAGTATCGCGGGAGATGTAGGTTGTGAGAAGGCGACCAAGCGGGTGACAAATGTACACCAGGCTCCGGATCATGCTGCGGAACATGGTGATCGAACTGCAGCAGCCATTTTTCTCGCAGAAGAAATGTATGAATGGCTGTTGGGAGGATCTAAGATGCTGGATATAGCTGACGAATATTCCTGTTCGCTGTCGCCTTGAGCCTCCGCTGAGGCAAAAAACGCGGCGATCCGGGTCCGTCCGCAGATCTAGCAGGCCACTGCCTTCGATAAAGCCCTGGTTTTCTTCAAGAGATGCTTCGTCGTACTGCCTCTCGATATCCTCTATCGAGTATTCTGAATTTTTGTCATGCAGCACTTGCAGGCACTCGAGTACTTTTTCGTCCACTGTCAGAATGTCAGTAAATAAAACAAGGAAGAGATAGAATAGACAGGCAATACTCAGCGTTCTTGTCGTCTGTTGTATCATTTTCAGAGCTCGTAATACTAGAAGATAATTGGCATCAGTTGGACTAGCAAATTTGTTCAATCTGAAATGGTCCACCGTCAAAGCCGTCTCCGCGTGGCCCTGAAGACACGCCGAGTCTCGACTGACGAGCATCGTCTTTTTCGAAACAGCGCGACCAAATGGCCATACCATGGACTTGACCATGGCGCCGACATCCGTTTCCCTTTCTTCGTAAAAGCAGTGTATCTGGAAATTTAGGTAGAATGCTTTCAAGGCAAACTCTCTAACGGTATCCGCTAGCATCTGCGAGTCTTGCCTAACTGTCTCTAAAATAGGCGACGCTCTGCCCACGTTGAGATAATCAGCAATGTTGGCAACAATGGTAGCCAATCCAGCAGAGCTTGAGCCTCTATGCGGTGTCCCCAAGAAGACGATTCCAGCGAGGCGGTCAACTAGGGATCGGTTGTCGTCGTTGGCACTGGTGGAAACCGCTTGAAGGATGGCCTTTTCTACGACGATGCCTCCAAAGCAGTGTGCGATGATGATTATGCGCCTTTGTGGGCAGAGCTACGCTTCGTATTTAGCAGAGTGCGTATGCGCATTAAATCATACAGAACACGCATACCTTTCTCTCGTTGTGAAGTAGACTGAGAAAGCGAGTAGCTACAGCATCGAGAGATGTTGCCATATTTCCCTTCCCTAGCCAGTTGGAAGCATAGCCATAGGCCATAATTCGTGCTTTAGGGAACTCATGGGGAAGCATATCATTTTGGCCTAGCCAATTGACATGGCCCTTCTTCCATGTCCAGTCGCGATGTGCGCCGATGCCGTGAACGGCCACGATGCTTTTCCATTCCAGTTAGTCGATATTCAGTAAGATATTTATGCTTGCACCTACTCCAAGTCGGCATCGCTACAGCTCCGCAGAGTTGCAAATCCTGAAGGCTGATGGCGAGTTAGCGGCCATTGCTAGGGGGGCAGGATAGTGCAGTTACCGGTTCCGCCATGGCGGCATAATCCCCGGACACGGTTCGTCACAAACCTGTATAGATGTTATCTGTCTCTAGATATTGACACCTCGTTGAGAATATCACATTATGCGATCTAGTGGTTTGAGTAGACGATGAGCACCCGCGCCGGTCGAGACCTGTGCTGAGATCTTCAGCGGGGGGCGGGGGCTGACTGGAGTAGCAGAAGCAGGGGTCTGCAGCCTGGTTTTCACTGGCGAATCAATAGTGTGCGAAAAAAGGCAAATGAATAAAGATCGCCCTATTTCTGCTTTTTCCACGGCTTCGCTAATCTCAGCCTTGAATAATGGCCAGTGGCGTGCAAAAGGTCCCTTTTGAGAAACAACACGCGCTCTACCCAAGCGTCGATACCGATGCGCCCAACGAAGCAGCAGCCAATGCTGTACCTGGGCAGCCATGCCTTGACCTCAGCGACCGAGACAATGTACTGAGCTTCCTCGCTCGGGAGCTCAGCACAACTCGTCTCGACAGCATGTATTCCATGCTCTTCCTCGTCTCCAACAAGCAAAACATCAGCCCTCTACATCACCAAATCGTCAAGGGACGCCAAATCATAATTACGGAGCGATCCGATCTCCATCTTGCCTGGTACTATGATCGCATCTTCATCAAGCCTATCCCGCTCTGCTTGTTCAAGTACTCCTTCTATTCCAAGTTTATTGCTGGACCGCGATCGAATCAGCAGCTGCATGCAGAGGCCTGCGGCTTCCTGCGGACATATGCCAGTCTCATCGTCTACAGGTCCGATTTCGACATTGCCCAGAGAGCAAGATTGATTCCAGATTTCGTCAGCTGGGATAAGTGGTGCCACTACATAAAACACATTGCGCACCTCTCGGACGCAGAAGTCGCCCGTCGCTATCACTACGGTGAGCTACGTCTAACACGTCTCAACTTCTATTGTAAGGTGTTTGGATACGGCTGGAGCTACTTTGAGGTGCACTACCAGTACGCTGAATACTTTGCTCGATTCTTTGCGCCATATCTATTCATCTTTGGTGGCATCTCTGTCATTTTAGCGGCGATGCAGACAGCACTTACTGCTGACGCTGAGAGCGTGTATAAGGGATCTACGTATGCATTTTGTACCTTTTGCATAGCGCTGACATGCGCTGGGTTGGCGTTTTTTCCGATATTATATTTGGCCTTCCAATGCAAAGAGCTGTTTCTATTTATTTTGCATCATAGATAGGGTACGGGGATGGTGGTTCCTCCACGCTCTGTGTTACTTGCGTCTTATCTATTTCTGTATATAATTAAAGCTTCTTTTTCAGACGTTGATTAGCATTGCGAATATTGCCACTGTAAATATAACACTGCTGCTGGCCATCATATTTCTGTCGGTGCCGCTCGCTCTCGGCAAATTGCTAGCCTCGGTTCTACTGGAGGCATGTTTCGCCTTTTCAATAGTGACTACCGGGTACTCGTAGCTTCCATTCGTCATGGAAAGCTCGACTCCATAAAGGCGCACTGTTTCGTTAGCTGCGTCCGGCCCGTCCGGTATGGCATGAGATCTTAAACACTTATAGTCTATAATAAAGCCTCCGCCGCCAGGCGGTCGAGGCAGCCAGCTACAATTGCAGTATTTGCACCCGATTTCCAAGGGCGACCTTGAGCCGGCCCCGACAAATCTGGACTGGCGGGCCAAGTATCTGCAAAAGACCACCCGCGTCGGTTAGTTGGTTGGCGTGATTGCTTGCAGCTCCGATTGGTCTCATGACAGCCACTTTTATTTTCTAGCAGTATTGTATTTAGCATTTCACGGTCTTGTATATTTTTCAGATTACGATTAGCTATTTACCCAGCAGCCTTGTACATAGATATATGGGTTTTTGAGGAGGAATAAGCACGGTCATCGGCCAGGAATAAACTTATTTAGGTACTCTCGCTAATTTGAGCGTGTATATTCGGTGGCGCTGGTTTATGTGCGTTGGCGTACGGACATGGCTGAGAGGACCCTTCGTGAAGTAAAGCATGGGAGAATGCTGGCAGGCTGACTTGGGATTAATCGATTGTTGCTGCCTATCAGTTATCACGCCTTCGGCCCGCATGGTGGTCGACCGTCATTAGCCTTGCTTTGCAAGTGACGCGGATCGGATTCGGAATTTTGGAAGTAGCCTTCGTAAGCAATATGGGCGTTCCAAGGTTTCGCCCATTTCGTGTTTCGCATGAAAAATGTTGTATGTACTTCAAGTATTGTCCGCGACAGGATTTCGTGGCCTCGTCAGGCCATCCCGTCGGCCTTTGGCTTGTATGACCGACCTTGATGGTGGGGTGGGCATTATTTGGGCGTATACACAATCTGCTACGGTCAGAGTCTGTTTTCATATTGCTATACAGTGCCTGATAATCATGGCATTGAGCACGGGTCAAATGATCAACGATCATGTATACCCCCGGATGAGTCTCGGGGAAGTAGAGGGGCAGATGAAGTTCGAAAACGGTAAGGCCGCACCTTTGGAGTAGATTCTCTAAGAGTTGACTCATTAATTGAACCATTAATCTAAAAAAAAAAAAGTATCTACATATTTTTTTTATTTCCCCTTACCGTATTAGTAGGTTGTTTTGTTCTGTTTACGCTGCCTACATTAAATTACCACTTGCAGTCACAGTCTAGGGGCATCCCGAAACTTGCGAGCTAGATTCAATATCGGCTGGAAATGATTCCTAGATTTAACCTTGAGGAACGACACTAGCAAGAGGCACTGTCAAGCTTGTACGGGGGCGTGTGGCCCGAGCCTGTTCCTCGGCCGAAACACTTTGTTTTCGCTTTAGAGCCTGCGTGCTGTCCGCACCTTGCCGAAGCAATCCGATGACTGCTCTTGCGTCCGTTGTATTCACACCCACGGCCTCATACCATTCATAGACAGGTATAATGTTGAATACACTGAGTCGCTGACCCACCGCTAAAGAGAGTGATTAGACAAGAGCGTGCAAGCCTGCTACGAAAAGAACATACCATAACTTGCGACTTGGGGTGCCGAGACTTCGATGACGTCGTCATCATCCGGTTCTGCTGGTACCGGCAGCTCATTAAACAATACTGTACTACTGTCTGCCATTGAATAAGCTGTATCGGATACTCGGCCTAGAATTGGTGTATGCTGTGTTGCGAGTGGTTTTGGAGTGGGCAGCGTCGCGAGTGGTTTTGAAGTGGGCAGCGTCGCAAGTGGTTTTGGAGTGGCCAGCGTCGCGAGTGGTTTTCGTTCATGGTGCCAAGCGACAAAGGAGCCTGCATCCGCCGGCAGAAAAGCCAATAGAAGAATGTCTTGATTGCCCGTTATGCTCATGGAATGGTGGTTCGTTGTGCAGTTTTTTGTTTTTAGGACTCGACAAGTGGTAGTTCCAATGCGACCTCCAGCAGCCTCGCTCGTCCCGGGCAAGATATCATCACTTAGGCAGGGTATCGTCGATGAAGTTGCTATTTGATTAGCCGGAATAAAGGTGACGGGAAAATCGTAGAAACATACCGTCAACAGCGACCAGAATACGATTTTGTAATTCTCGGCCACACGAGATAGAGTGGTACTGAATTTCGATAGCCGTATCTAACGGCCAGTAATGCTGTGGCCATTCAGCACTGACGGTTCCTGTTTGGTAATTTACAGAATGCTTGATAAGCTCTAAACGGAGGTGATCCAAAAATCGCTGCTCTAACAATCTAACGTGTGATTTTCGCTGCCACTCGATTGATTTATTAGCGTTTCCCGTCAAAAACAAATTCGCAGGCAGCCGTTCAAGCAAGTCAGTAAAGAGCTTGACGACGGCATGGAAAGCGAGGTCCTTAGTTATCATCTCACAAGGGAGCCCAAGAATATCAGCAGCTCCTTCACGTGACGCTGACCGTTCGTGAATGAGGAAGAGCTTTTTGTCTTCGACATAGAGGCTCTGAAGATCGAGTGCGCCTGCTTTGACGAATCTGATGGTCGTGTCCTTGGTCAACTCACAGCCACGCACAGCCGTCAGTAAACGCCAGTGAACTAGCTTTGTAAACGAATCTGGGAGAGTTGACGAAACAATCGCGCCCAAAAAACGTTTTCGTTGCTGTTCATCAGCTGTTCGAACTAAGCCACGCTGGCGGAGTACGTCCCAATGGAGCTGACTGAGTTCAAATCCTTCATAGCCGAGCCCATGGATAATATCATCGAGCCTGGGGCACTGCCAAAAAGTTAGAAACGCTTAAATATGAACCACTACGTACCTACATCGCTTTTCTCCTTCGTGCTGTAGTACCACCTTTTCTGGTGGGGGCCGTTCGTCAGGTAGGTCCGAAGAGCCTCAGCCGTTCGCTTCCCGATACTGCCCATGGCGCCGGCAACATCGGCGTAGCTGGTCTGTTTCGAGTTTAGCATGAAACTCAGTTCGCTCACAAGTTCGGGCTTTTCTGTGATTGCGGTGGACCAAATGTTGAGGATTGTTGCCGACTCTTCATACGCGCCCGCCACGGACTGCCTCTCACGATTTGTGGTTCCGTTCGCGAAGTTGTAGCCATAACGCAGCGGCTTGTTCGTCACACTAGCCCAGCGGCTTTCTGTATCCTCATTAAGCAGGAGACCCTTCAGATACAACCGTCTGCGGAATTTCTCGCCAATCAAAAGGTCACCGTGCTTTGTCCTGACTATTTCATCTGGGCCAGGGTTTTGTAAAAAGAGAGCCGCTTCACACCAGGACTCGAAGTTGTCTTGGGTCACCAGGCGGCGCTGTACTGGGACGCCAAGCTCGGAGCGACCCTTGTGCGGCTCGCCGAGGAGGAACTGGACATCGTTTTTGGCGCTGGGACAAAATGGGAGCAGCGTCTTTCCGACCTTTGGCCGTGTTTGTGATTCCAGCCTGCTATGAGCTTGTTCCGACATGCGATTGAGGCGTGCAACGAGTCTTCCATTCTTGCCAAAGTTGAAGGTCCATGTGAACCCGCCAGAGCGGCAGCGGACCTTGTGGTTCTGACTGCCGCGCATCAGTACCAGGAGCGCCACCTTGAGACCTTCGCCGTGTGCGCCGGCCAGATTCCCAGCCCCAATCTTGGTTGTACCGCCGATATCGAGATTCGAAGTATCGAGAGAAGCGTTTCGGTTGGTGATTTCCACGATGCCTGCCAGTCCCCGAGGCTTGAAGTGTACAAAACCGAGCCAATCTTTCGGGTTCGACTGTGGACGGGGCACTTTGTAAATAATCTCGGTGCCTCCGCTAACGGTTTTGCGTTCACATTCCACGGTAAAGTCGTGTTCCGGTAATGCAAAAGAAGAGATTATGGCGTCGCGCCTTTAGAACATTGGTGATCGTCAGCCTCGACATGCGTAGTCGAATCCATCTGTTGTAGGAGCTCACCAATTCTGTATAAGCTCGCGGAAAGCTTCTCGTGGATGCCAATTCGTATATGCCGCTCTAACCGAAAGCGAAATAGTCAGGCGGTCGGGAAGCGAACTGAGAGGAGAGTCGAAAGCGAAATCACTGTCGTCGCTCTCATCATCATCAGAGACAAAACCGCCTGCTCCTTGCTGTATGGGTGGCCAACGAGAATCTGACGACGCTAGCAGCGCCATCGTGAGTGGCCGTTAGTGGGCGTAGCGGGAGGCGATTTGTGGGTATGTTGATAGACCATGGGAATGTGGGCATATGTGGGTAGTTGCTTATATGCTGGCGTGATACTGTAGACGTATACGACGGGCCTCAATATGCTGCACATTTTGC
This sequence comes from Paracorniculantispora psalliotae, assembly GCA_002796755.1. Lineage (NCBI taxonomy): Eukaryota > Fungi > Ascomycota > Sordariomycetes > Hypocreales > Cordycipitaceae > Paracorniculantispora > Paracorniculantispora psalliotae. Next base: position 827,355 of record PHFE01000008.1, read on the forward strand.
TTTTTGGAATGTAGACAGTGATTTTGCGTTGTCAGCCCCTGAATCTCAGCCTTAGGCAATCATGCGTTTGTGGCTGCATCTGTCTCGAAGGCCAATACAGGTTGTCGCGCAGGATACGTCGGAGCGGAATTCGGATCAATTTTGCTTCCCTAATTTTGCCTGGCAGCACTACCAGTAGCACAAGTCCGCCTAATACTTCTATGGCCTAAGCTTTTCTCTTCAATTAACCTTTCTTCCCTATAACTAATAACTCCTCTCACTAACACAGGTCCTGGGGGATAACAGCTGCTAATGAGCAAGGCTTTGTGTGGTCGTAAGGGCCCTGAGAATTTATACAGGCCACAGGATGCTTACTAAATACATCCTTGTCCGCAAAGACCCGTCTGCTTCCCATAGATCAACCATTGCCCCCGAATGGGTCGATAAGATCAGCAGACACCGGCTGTTGTAGAGGGAAGGCGATTGCGGGGAGGTCTTTAATCACATCATTTGCGTTGCTTCCTCACAGCTTGATGCAAACACCTATTAGCGGGCTGAGTTACGTTGTCGCGTGCGGTCCAGCCGCCGCGCACTTGGTAGGTTGTGTAACCTCTGGGCAGAAATGAAAGAGGACACGGAAAGAGAAAGCAAGAAGATACTCGAATAGCGGGCAAAGTCAAATAAAATAATATACGAAGGTACCGTGACTCACGCACTTGGATGAGTTTTCTTTTAATGCGATAAAAGCCCCTGCTACTTCTGCGCATTGTATCTGTGTCTGGAGAGAAAAGATGATCACTGAGTAGTGCAGAGATGGTGCATAGGGTCATTATTTGACCCAAAAGAATTATTTTTCTGAGTCAAAGCATTAGCTAATGGCAAAGTAATGAACCATCTTGTAACCTAGGCGCTCGCGACACAATTCTTTGTAGCTTGAAATAGCCTGGGTTATGTAACCTTCGAGCCTACACCAACCAACGTGCGCTCAGCGCGCCAACCTGAACCATTTCTCGCCACCTGAGGCATCTGCCTCGAAAGAAATGGCAAGACGGAAACTGGGTAGCGACAGCCGTAGAAATTGTAGCCTACATTCATCTACGGTCTAATTCTGCCACAGATGTAATTGATGTTGGATCTCGTTTACTTGATTCGGCCTGAAAGGGGCGTATCGAAAGCTCAAGTTGGAGAGGAAAACGAATGAAGATTTCATGACTTTGAATTCGACAAAATATGGATGCTTGAAAAAGTCGGAGAGCTTTTAGGAACCTCCATCAACTCAACTAGTCAATCATGCAACGAGGGACAATCCTGGCTGTGTGGCAATAAAAGTGTCTGGAGAGCAGGCTCGCGCACGGGAGAGATCTCACACTAAGTAGAACAGATATTCTCGGAAGTTAACGAAAATAAATGCTATGCAGCAGCGCCTCAAGACCAATGATTACAGCCCCGAATACAGAGGTGGCTTGTGGATCGAGGAAATTGAGGAGCTATAGAGCAGGCCCAATTACTTACCACTGATAGCTCAGCCTAAGCTTGATCTGGCTATCTCCGACAAGGCTTAACATCATTTGCGCGAGTAATACGAAATTAAAGCGATAAATAAATTATACAAGAGATTAGTTTCTTACTGAATATAAACTTGCCTTGCTTAATTTGTTGGAGTTTGCAGCAAGTGTTGCCTCCGCTGCGGCGGGGTTTACTTGCGCTCTGCCTCGTCAAACAGCTACTGCTGAACGGCGTGAGTATCAACAAGTACAAATTGACGAAAGAAACAAACGAGGTTTCCTTGAGCCTAGTCATGATATCAGAAACGATCGCGGTGGTTACTTCATGCCGGTCACCAGTAGCATTTTGTATCTGCGCGGCGCCAAGACAACTAGTGATAACTAACTCCAGCCCTTGGTAACCCTCTCTGGGTCTATCTTGCAGCTCAAGTCCCAACGAGGCGAAGATGAGACCTTCTCTATAATAGAATTAGAAATGACGTCACTTCAAGTGACTCAATTCTGGCATGTCTTGTCGCCGACTGATTTGCTTCACTTCGTCAGAAGCCATGGCTGTCTGGTCAAGCTTGAAGACGTTTTTGCCCTGTCTGCGAGTGCTCCACTCACAGTCATTGTATTGCAGTCCTGAACGAACCAATGCATTCAAATGCGAGCCTGATGGGTTCATGATTCATAAACAGCCCGTAATTTCCACTGTTGACGTCCATTGCGAAGCATTGTAACATTTATAAAAGTGTGCAATTTCTGCTTGCTTTCCAGGTCAACCTTTCATAATAACACACACTCCCAAACTCGCATGTCTACCTGAATAAAAAGTTTCTACCTAAACTAAAAATTATTGTCATCATGGTATCTTTCAGAAGTTTAATCACTCTCCCGGCAGTCGCGGCTGCCCTGGCAGTAGATCGCCCTCAAATCTCCCCCAACGTGTCGATCCTTGAACGCCGACGAGGCTGCGACCAAGGACACCGCCCCGATCACGATGCCGCGATCGATCTTCTCTAGGAAAGCAGCAGATCCGCACCCTATCGAATCCGCGCCAAGGACGAGCGCAACGGCGCCTGCGGCATCTACTCGTCCAGCGTCGACGGCTGCGCGGAGGTGACCAACAACTGCGGCGACAACCGAAAGCGTCTGCATCGACTGGCGGAGCGGCCACGGTCAACGCATCAAGAGCAGTGGAGACAAGACTTGCTGGCGTGTACAGGTGGAATATGTCTGCGGCGACAGCGTATGGACTGCTTGGTTTCCAAAGGACGGCCAAATTGATTGTACTTGGTAGGATGGAAGAAACGAGAGCATATTAGGCTCAAAATGGCTAAATTATACCGTTTTAAATGGATGTAGATCCATTTTATTGTGAGACTTTGTAAGCGTTTCTGGATTTAGATAGCTTTGTTATCGGCACGCCAGAGTCGATCTTCTCCTGGCTTTTTTTTTTCGGTGGTGCTAGCCTTGGAGAGAACAACGTAGGTATACTCTGATAGGCACAGTATATAATCTACTACAGCAACCACATAGATAGATTCGAGCGAAAGAGTCTGTCATGAGCAAGCGTCGCCTTGTCTTTGAAGAATGATCGTCGCTGCCACTCTGCGTTGTAAATTGGCAGCGGCATGTGGGTTCCGATGGAGACGTCACGTCAAGGAGGCCAGTGCGCCTACAGTTTTGACTCTGAATTCCACGAATAAGACGAGATTGCCAATCAATTAGCATTTGACAATAGGAAAAGCGGATAGGTAGTGTCTATATAGTTTAGAATAGCTGAACGGATGATACATACGACCATAGACGTCAGAAAATTCGGGATCCCGTCTGCTCTCCCATAGACAAGCTGGCGATCGGCAGATTAGTAGTTGGGTCGGTGACGACCAGC